>CAUYLG010063960.1:0-97958 GCA_963573385.1 Cacajao melanocephalus | reverse complement strand
TTTATAATAGAATGATTTATAATCCTTTGGGTATATACTCAGTAATGGGATTGCTGGGTCAAATGGCATTTCTATTTCTAGAGCCTTGAGGAAATGCCACACTGTCTTCCACAATGGTTAAACTAATTTACACTCCCACCAACAGTGTAAAAGTGTTCCTATTTCTCCACATCTTCTCCAGCATCTGATGTCTCCATATTTTTTAATGATCACCATTCTAACTGGTATGAGATGGTATCTCAATTATACCACATTTTTCAATCCATTCATTGATGAACACTTGGGTTGTTTCCACATCTTGGCTGTTGTGAATAATGCTGCAATGGACATGTGAGTGCAGGTATCTTTATGAGATGGTGATTTCATTTCCTTTGGGTATATGCCCAGAATATGAATTACTAGGTTATGTGGTGGTTATATTTTTAATTTCTTTAGAAACCTCCTTACTGTTTTCCAGAATAGCTGCACCAATCAACAGTCCCACCAAAAGTGTACAAGGGTTCCCTTTTCTCCACATCTTCTTGCCAATATTTGTTACCTTTCAACTTTTTGATAATAGCCATCCTAATGGTTGTGCGGTGGTATCTTACAGGGTTTTAATTCACATTTTCCTAAAGATTAATAATATTAAACACTTTTTATATCCATGTTGACCATTTTTATGTCTTTCCTGGAAAAATGTCTATTCAGGTCCTTTGCCCACTTTTAATTGGATTATTTGTTTTTCTACTATTGAGTTGTATATGTTCTTTACAGATTTTAAATATTAAAACCAATACCACATTGTCTCGATTCCTATAACTTTGTGATAAGTCTTAAAACCACAGTGTGGTATTGGCTAAAAGAAAGACACATAGATTGAGAGAATAAAGCTAATATAATAGCAGACTACAGATTGAGAAAAATATTTACAAACTATATATCTGGTAAGGGGTTTTAATATGAATCCTCTTACTTTGTTCTCCTTATTCAAAATTACCCATTTTTAGTTCTTTTAGGTCTTTTGTTTTTCTATATAAATTTTAGAATACCTGTCAATTTCCAAAAAGAAATATTATGTTGGGATTTTGATTGGGATGGCATTGAACATATAGAGCAATTTGAGAAAATTGATGTCTTCACAACACTGAGTCTTCCAATCCACGAGCACAGTTACATCAATCACTTTATAAGCTCATTTTAATTTCATCAAAATTTTGTCATATTCAACATCAAACCTTGCACATATTTAGTTTTCACCTAAATATTTCATGTCTTTTAATGCTAGTGTAAATGACACTGTTTTCTAATTTCAGTTTCCAGTTATTCACTCCTAGTATCTAAGAAGGCAGTTTATTTTCATACATTAACCATAACTCCTTATATACTGCAACCTTACTAAACTCACTTAGCAGAATCTTTTCAAAAAGTTTTATTTAGATAATTTTAATGAGCACAAGAGCAGTTTTGTTATATGGAGATATTTTATAGTAGTGAAGTCCAGGTTTTAGTATAACCATTACTTGTACAATGTACCCATTAATATCTCATTCCTCTTCCTGTTCCGACCGTGGACCCTTCTGAGTCTCCAGTACCTATTATTCCATAATCTATGTCCACATGTACTCATTATTTAGCTTCCACCTGTCAGGTTGAACATGCAGTATTTAACTTTCTGTTTCTGAGTTCTTTCATTTAAGATAGTGGTCTCCAGTTCCATCCTTGTTGCTGCAAAAATACATGATTTCATTTTTTGTGTACATTTGTCACCTAGCAGATTCTTTGGGATTTCCTATGTAGATAATTGTGTTGTTTATAAATAGAGATTTCTGTCTTCCTTTCAAATCTTTCTATCTTTTTACTTTTTCTGATATTATTACACTGGCTAGAACCTCCAGTATTATGTTGAAAATGAGTGGTAAAATTAGACATTCTTGCCTTTAGTCTCGATTTAGGAGGAAAGCCATCATTCTTGCATTATATATATATATATATATATATATATATATATATAAGCCGCAGGGTGTTCTATAGATATCCTTAATTCAGTTTCAGGATGTTTCCCCTTTCCCCTAGCTTTCTGAGAATTTTTATCGTGAATACATTTGAAATGTTTTCAAATGCTTTTTCTGTACTTATCGAGATGATCTTTTTTTTTTTTTTAGTCTTTAAATGAACTAAATGATACTGATTAGTCTTCAAATGTTGAATCAACTTTCACACCTGGGATAAACTACATTTGATTGTGACATAGCCTCTCTTTTATTTATTACTGAATTCCACCTTCTAACATTTTGGTAAAGGTTTCTGAGTTAATTTTATGAAGGTCGTGGGTATATAATTCTTATTTTTATGATGTCTTTGTCTGGTTTTGATGTCAGGGTAATTCTGACCTCATTTAATAAGTTGAAAGGTGCTCTCTCTTCCATCTTCTGGAAGAGTTTATGTAAAATTAATTCTATTTTCCAGTGAAGCCATCTAGGCCTGGATTCTCTTTGTGGGAAGGTTTTTAAACTATAAATTCAATTTCTTCAATAGATACAGGGCTAGTTATTTATTTCTTCTTGAGTGAGTTTTTGTAGTTTGTGTCCTCTGAGGAATTTTCCATTCTATCTAATGTTTGGCATAAAACTTTTCATTATATTCCCTTATTAGTCTTTTAATATTAGTTGGCTCTGTAGGAATGGCCTCTATTTTATTCCTGATATTGATAATTCTATCTGTTTTTCATAACTACTCTGGCTAGAGTTTAAAATTTTTTACATTTATCTTTTCAAAGAGCCAATTTGGATTTCATTGCTTTTCAAAACCATTGCATTTCTGTTTCAATTTTAGTGATTTCTGCTCTTTATTCTTTCCTTACTTGGTTTACTTTGGATTTAGCATTCTCTTCTTTATCTGGTTTCTGAATGTGGAAGCTTGGGTTATTGATTTTAAACATTTCTTCTTCTCTAATATAAGCATTTAAGGCCTTAAAGTTCCATCTAAATACCGTCTTAGCTTCAGTCCACCAATGTTCATATGTTATATTTTTGTTTTCATTCCATTCAAAATATTTTCTAATATCTCTTGTGATTTCTTCTTTGACCATGATTTATTTAGAAGAACATTATTTAATTTTCAAGATTTTTGATGATTTTCCACATATCTTTATCTTTTTATTTCTAGTTTAATTCTGTTGTGGTCAGAGAATATTTTTATATAATTTCACTCTTTTTAAATATATTGAAACTTGTTTTGTGCTTCATACTATTATTTACCTTTGTGGATCTTCCAGTAGACTTGAAAATAATGTCTATTCTTCTGCTTTGGGGTAGAAAGTTCTCTAAATGTCAATTAGGCGTATTTGGTTGTTAGTGTTTTTCAAGTCTCTCATATAGATTTTTACCAATTTCTGTTCTACATGTTCCAGTAATTACTGCAATAAGAGTGTTAACATCTCCAGTGATAATTCTGGATATGTCTATTTGTCCTTTTTGTTCTACTAATTTCTCTTTTCATCTCTTTTGAAGCTCTGTTGCTGGATGTATACTCATTTAGGCTTTGTGTGTCCTCTTGGTGAATCAACTCCTTTATCATTATGAAATGTCCCTCTATCCATAGGAATGGTGCTTATTTTAAAATTTACTTTGTATAATATTTGCCATGCAGTTTTCTTTGACTAGTGTTTCCATGCTGTATTCTTTTCCATCGCTTTACTTCAAACCAATATTATTTTTAAAGTGGATTTTCTATAGATATCATGCAGTTGAATTTTGTTTGTTTGTTTTTTTAATCCAATCTGACAAATCCCTGGCTTTGGATTAGATTGCATAGATCATTTACATTTTATGTAACTATGGCTATATAGGTTTTAATCTACCATCTCACTGTTTGTTTTCTATTTGTCCTATCTGTTTGCCCTTACTATTTTCCTTATTTTCTTACCTTGTTTTAGGTATATTGAGAATTTGTGATGTTTTTATCTTATTTCCCCTACTGGCTTTAGCTATGTCCTTGTGTTATTTTTTGGATGGTTTTTCTAGGGTTTACGACATATGTCTTTGCTAATCGTAGTCTACTTTCAAATAACATCATACCACTTTACTTACAGTGTAAGAACCTTTCAACAGTATACTTCCATTACTGTTCTCCTGCTCTTTGTGCTATTATTTTCATATATTTTAACACATGTTATAACCCCTTTGGTACATTATTACTTTACTTTAAACAGTTATCTTTTTAAACAACTTTATTATGAGGTAAAATTTACACATAATACAGGGCACCCATTTTAAGCCCAGTTTGAATGAGTTTTAGGAAATTTTTATAGTTGCATGACTATCACCACAATCCAGTCTTAGAACACTTGCATCACCCAAAAAGTGCACTCATGCCTGTTAGCAGTCAGTTTCCACTGCCCATCCTGCCATCCCCTCAGCCTCAGGCAACCACTGATCTACATTCTGTCTCTGTAGTTTTGCCTTTTCTTTACACTGAAATAAATGGAATTGTATGGTATGTAGTCTTGTCTTTGTGTCTGGTATATTTCACTTAACATCATGTTTTTAAGTTTCAGCCATGTCATTCCATGTATCAAGAGTTTATCTTCTTTAATTGCTAAGTAGTTTTCCATTGCATAAATATATCATTTTTACTTTTTCATCCAGTCATCAGTTGTTAGACACATAGAAGTTTTCCAACTTTTGGCTATTATGAATAATGTTACTATAAACATTCATATATAAATCTTTGTGTGTGTGTATATATATATATATATATATGTGTGTATATTCATATATAAATCTGTGTGTATGTATATATATGTATATATATGTGTGTATATATACATACATATATATACACGCACACAGATTTATATATGAATTCATATATAAATCTGTGTGTATGTATATATATGTATATATATGTGTGTATATATACATACATATATACACACACACAGATTTATATATGAATGTTTATAGTAACATTATTCATATACACACACACACACATACGTGTGTGTAGATATACATACATACTTTGTGTAGACATACATACATATATACTTTTTGGTAGGGACTTAGGAGTGAATTGCTGAGTTGTATAAGTGTATATTTAACTTACCATATTGCAACTGAAACTGTTTTCCAAAGTAGTAGTACCATTTTCATTCATACTATCAATGAATGGGGTTCCTGTTTCACCCAAACTTCAGTCCTTTTGATGCTAGTCCTTCTAGTGGTTATAGAGTGGCATCTTATTATAATTTTAACTTGCGTTTCCCTAATGACTAATAATTTTGAGTATCTTTCCATCTGTTTGTTATTTGTAACTCTTCATATCTCTTCTTAACTAAAGTGTCTCTTCAAATCTTTTGCCAATTTTTAATTTGTCTGTTGGTCTTTTATAATTAAGTTGCAAGAGGAGTTTTGGAGTTTTTTTTAAACTAAATCTTAAATTCAAGACCTTTTGCTAGATTTTACCTACTGTAAATTCTATCCAGTGTAATTTCTCTTCCTATATTGTATTGTATATCTCTAGAAGTTCCATTTGATAATTTTTCATTGTGATTATGGAAACACATAGCATGAAATCTACTGTCTTAACAAATGTTTTAAGTGTACAGTACAGTATTGTTAACTATATAACTATTGGTGCACAGCCAATCTCTAGAACTTTTTCAACTTGTGTGACTGAAACTCTATACCAACTGAACAACAATTCTCCCCACCGAGTTCTCTCTACCCTGTGCCCCTGGCAACCACTATTCTACTTTTAGCCTCTATGAGTTTGACTACTTTAGATTCTTAATATAAATGGAATCATGCAGGATTTGTCCTTCTGTGACTATTTTACTTAGTATTGTGTCCTCAAGTTTCATCCATGTGTTAGCTTTGGACAGGATTCATTTGGCTTTCTTTTATATCTTCCATTTTTTCTTACATTCTAAATTTATGAAGAATATTTATAATCACTGCTTTAACATCCTTGTCTGTTAATAATATTGTCTTTATCTGAGTCTGTTTTTATTTTTTTCATTTTTATAAGTTATATTTTCAGGCTGCCTTGTATTTCTGCCTTGTATTCCTGATAATTTTGATTAGATGTCAGTCATTGTGAAATTTACATTGTTGGATGATCTTGTTATGTTTCTTTAAATAAGAGTATAAAGTTTTGTTCTGTCTCACAGTTAAGTTACATGAAATCAACTGCATCCTGCAAAGGCTTGTTTTTAAACATTTTTTAGGATGGGTCCAAGGTATCTTTAACTCCACTACAAGATAACACTCTTCTGAGGCTTTTAACCAATGCCCTAAATATCATGTGAGTTTCTCACTATGGCTACTGAAAACATGAACTATTATAGTCATGTGTGGATTCTGAAAATTATTCAGCAAACTGGTCTTCAGTGTCTTTTCCTCCAAGGTTCATAGAGTTTTACCTCACAATTACTCAGCAAACACTTAAGGGAACCTCTCTGGAGATGTCTGGAACTCTCCTACTGCTCAGCTCCTACATTTCAGGTATGCTGTCTTACAATTCTAGACACACTGGACCTTTTGATCTCTGTCTGATCAACTAAGACAGAATGCTGAATCCTCCCTGGACTGCATCCTGGAAATTATTTCTAGACAATAAGCTAGCATCATCACACAACTCACCAAATTTGTCATGTTAGAGAACTCAGTAATGCACTTCCAATTTTCCAACGTTTGGAAAAAAAAATTTTCTTCATAGCTGGTCCAGTTTTCCTTCTTGTTTAAGGTGGAAGAATAAATCCAGTTCCTGTTACTGCATCACAGCTAGAAGCAGAAATCTGCATCAGAAGCTTTGGATTGGAGAAATGATGTGATCTGACATATATATTAACATGACAGGACTGCTGGGTTAAAAGTTGACTATAGAAGGTAGGGAATGATGGCGGCAGGAGTTAGGAGTTTATTACTATAATCCAGTCCAGGAATGACAGTCACTTGTGGTAATGGCAGACATGAAAATAAATGGTTGGATTCTGGACTTAAAGAAAAAATAAACAGGATTTGCTGATTGTTTGGATGTTGAGTAAGAAAGGAATGGAGAAATGAGGGGTAATTCCAAGAATTCTGGCCCAGTTAACTAGAAGGTTGGGGAGGTTGTTGCAAAGAACAGTTTCAGTAAAGTGTTAGGGAGAAATTCTGGAAAGGGTGGGTTTAAGCAAGATTGAGAAGAGAGGTATCGGACACAGTGAGGATGGACGATTCTCATGAGGAGTTTGGCAAATCTCATCTCAGTTCTCAAGAGACTCACAGTCTAACTGGGGAAGGAGGAAGATGTGAAAGGAGATGATTACATTAATGGAAGGAGTGTAATGATAGAGGTTTATATACCCACAGGTCAAATGAGGAAGTCTGTAATATAGTAAGAGAGTTAATAGGGAAGGAAGTATAAAGTGCTTCACACATGTGTTGATGCATGGGCCTCAGGGGGAAAGACTGGGACACTGTGGTCAGAGGGAGGAGGCAGGCAAGGGCATCTGTGAAAGAGAGAAGAGCATGGTAGAAGTTCACAGGTGAACCATCAACCCCTCAACACTTTCAGGAAACTGAGTCTCCATAGCTCAGCGTAAGGCGGGAATAGGAATTGGTGAAGAATGAAGCAGGAGATCAAGGCAGAGAAGAGAACAGTTCCCAAAGATCCTTCTTTACTATGTGTGCTCCTCAGACTTTAAGTAATGTAAGTAATGGCAAGCCCTCAGAGGCTCTGGAAAATATGACTGGATGGGAGTTCAGCAGGGAAGCCAGTTAAGGGGCCCAGGTGACAGGTATGGGGTGGAGGGGCGGATCTTACAACATATGAAGTCAAAAAATTAATAGGTCTTGGTCAGTTGATGAATGTGACATAGATTAAGAGGAAAAATGGGAAGAGCTAAAGATGACATTTAGGCTTTTGGTCTAGCCATCTTGGTAGATGATGGTGACATTAGCTAAACGTTGGAAAGGGAAATGTATACAACAAAATATTTTACAGAAATGTGCATGCCTTCAATGAGATGGTGGCTCCAAGGGTTAGAGGGGCTTTAACTTCCTACCCTAGTGGTCTTCATCAGCTCCACCCCCTTGCCTTGAGTGACAGCAAAAAGCTTAAAAGTTGTAGGAAAATATCATGCTGCCTATTCAAGACAGCATTCATAGCAATCCTCTAAGTAGATTGCCTTTGATCAGCCACCTGTATTCAAATATTTCTGAAACTACAGTAGACTCTATGTCAAGTCAGATTCATCTAAAAGTTTAGGCTTCTTTTTTTTTTTTTTTTTTAGCTGGAGCCTTGCTCTGTTGCCCAGGCTGGAGTGCAATGGCACAATCTCAGCTCAGTGCAACCCCCACTTCCCAAGTTCAAGTGATTCTCCTGCCTCAGCCTCCCAAGTAGCTGGGACTACAGGCACCTGCCACCATGCCTGGTTAATTTTGTATTTTTAGTAGAGGTGGGGTTTCCCCAAGTTGGCCAGGCTAGTCTGGAACTCCTGATGTGAGGTGATCCACCCACCTAGGCCTCCCAAAGTGCTAGGATTACAGGCGTGAGCCACCACGCCTGGCCAGGCTTCTCTTCTTATACACAAATGAAAGGAGGAATGTCACTCACTGTAGTACTTCATGTATACTGGGGTCAATGCAATAGTGAAGGAGAAATAATTCCAACCTTCCCAGAATAAACCTTCACTTTCTAGGATCTAACCTATGTTTAGATGCCTTTCCTATGTTTCTCCAACTATCAAAGTCATACCTTAATGCCTTCACATGTACCATTGTCTCTCTTAGAATAATGACCTACCCCCTTCCATATCTTACACACAATAGCTAGATTCTTTTTGTCCTTTAAGTCTCCTTCCCTGACTACTCCTTTTGAAACTTTGTGAGTTTCTATTTATTACATCACCCTATTCATTCCCTTCTCAACTCTTATAATTTGTATGTATTAATTTTCTTATTTAATTAGTTGTTTTACATCTGTTGCCCATACAAGATTCTACGAGAATAGCAACCATGTTTACTTTGTCATCACTAGAACACTTACAGGATTATCTGCACCTAGAAAGTACTCTGTAAATATATATTGAAGGAATGGTAAAGTAAGTAAAGAACAGATAATGAGGTTTCCTATTTAAAAGCATGTCAATGATTAACCAATAGGAGGAGGTATTATTTTGGGATGGAGGAATTTCCTGAAGTTTCTTAAATCATAGCACATAGGTAGTAGCTTTCTCTAAGGTTGGTCTTGTGTGATTTGAGGAAACATAATTGCCAAGATTGCATTGGTGGGTCAAACCTCCAAATCTCAGTGTGGGTTTAGTTCTTTTTCTCGTGGTACAGACTGGCCACCATCTTCTATGTGGTAATTTAGGGATTCCAGTGCCTCTCTTTCTGTATCTGTGCCATTCTTTCAGGACACCCTGGATCCTTCCCTGGATCCCCTCTATGTGTCCAGCTAATAGACAAAGAGAGCAGGCTGTACTGATTACATAAGAAGTTTCCAAGACCAAGTATAGAAATGGTATGCACTTTTGCACATGCTCCCTTAGTCAGAATGAGGCACATGGCACCAACCTAACTGCAACGGAGGCTGGGAAATGCAGACTTCCCATGTATCCAGAAGAAGAAACTAGATCTGTGAGCATCACTCTAGCCTCAAGCCACAATAGATTTCCTTTGGTTGTTGTGAGTATTAGAGACTTAATGTATGCAAAACACTCAGAATAGTGCCCAGTTCTTTCAGTGGCATCCACAATTCCAGGTAAGTGGCAAGAGGAGTTCTCTGAGTGTTCCCCTAGTTGCAGCTTGCGAAACAAGGCTGGTGTTCAGAAGCTTCTGTCAAGCCCAACAGCTGGCTGGAGGCTGTTGTGAGCCTCAGTGTTGAAGGAGGCCAGCCAGGGATACAGATGCCACAGTGAAGTCTCTGCAGCACATCCTCATGCTTTGTTTAACTTGATTCCCTGGGTGAGACAATTTTTATGAGCAGGTGTTCTGGTTAATTAGGTGATTAATGTTCCTCAAATTGGAGAGCCATCTCCGCAGTGACAGTTCTTGCTTTGCTCAAATATGAGACAAATCTTCCCAGTACAATTTGGAGAGGCCCGCGATCACACTCATCTGTCTGTCAGGCCTCTCGGTGAGCACTCTGGTTCTGAGGACCAAGAGCCTGATCCCACACCTGGCTGACTTGCCTCTTGCTGCACCAGTTTAGAGAATCAAGAGCTCCCAGATCATCGGGCTTCCTCTCAGACCAGGGCAAAGTTGAACTGGGGACATATTTCTGGTTCCTTTCTGGGGATTACAATCTCTATCGCCTCTCAAAGTCAGAGCCATTGCCTCTATACAGAGTCCTCCAGTTTCTAAAGTAAGGCAGCTGAGCCACAGCCAAGGATAAAATTAGGCATCAAAACTTTTTTTTCTCCAATTGTCTCTTAGGCCAATAGAAATGTGCTGTAAACTCTCTTATATTCCACATTCTCAAAGCTCTCTTCCCACCTCATGCACAATTCTATTCCTACCTTTTTCCCTGTGTTTCTTTCCATGGCAGGATCTGTCTCTTATTGATGTCATTGAACTCATGCATCCATCCTTCAAACCTCAGAGTGAATTCTTCAGCCCTTTCCAGCTTAAAGTGATTTCTCCCTCTTCAGAATTTGTGTAGCACTTACTATGTGACCCACATCACTTAGCATTTAGTTATATACCGTATCTTTTCTCTTCATTTATGTATCTTAATTTTGTTTTCCCATTTGGGTTTTTGGCAGCCGTGGTTATATCATCTCCTGGGCATATATAAAGTTCTCAATCAATGTTTATTTGATTGCTAAATTAAGCTGAATGCCACTTATACTTCTGGAAGATGGGTCGAATTTATTCTCTTTCACCATGTTTAGTCTTGATTGGGGCCCTGCTTGCTCACTCTTGTTCCTCACATGTTTTAGCACCCCAGAAGGACTAGATCTCTTTCTTCAGTTTCAGCTGGAAAAATCCCAGGAAGGGACTCTGCTTGGCCCATTTAAGTCATAGGCCCACCCCTTAAAAAATCAGTGTATTGAGGAAAGCAAGATCATATACAAATAAGAAAATTCAGAACCATAATCATACTGGTGGAGCAGAAGGCCAATTAATGGCTGTCTGCTACAACTGAATATAGATTTTGAAAGGTTTTGCTGCTCTGTCTTCTTCCTCATAACTGTATTAGTCCATTTTCATACTGCTGTAAAGAACTGCCTGAGACAAGGAAAGAGGTTTAATTGATTCATAGTTCAGCATGGCTGGGGAGGCCTCAGGGAATTTACAATCATGATGGAAGGGAAAGGGGAAGCAAGGCACCTTGTTCGGAAGGTGGCAGGAAAGAGAAGTGCTGAGCAAAAGGGGAAAGAGCCCTTTATAAAACCGTTAGCTATCATGAGAACCGCATGGGGGAACCACCCTCAGGATTCAATTACCTCCACCTGGTCTCTCCCTTGACACATGAGGGTTATGGGGATTATGGAGATTACAATTCAAGATGAGATTCGAGGGGGGACACAAAGCCTAACCATATCAATATGCTGCTTACTTTAATATTCATTCATCAAATTTATCTTACATATTCATTCTTAAACATTTATCTATTCAGAGTAGTTCTTATCCCTTGGGGAGGCTCAAAAGATTAACTGGCAATAAACCTTTATTGTTCATTCTATTTCAGGGGAGAAGGAGAGAAGCATTTGCATTGAAAACAATGTCCTTCTATGTCCAATGGATGGTACCTTTTCCTTAACCCTTTTAGGCCACTTCCTTAACCCTTTTGGCCATTTCTCCAGGAATTACCTAAAATCACATACATGAGCTATTCTCTCTCTCAGGAAAATATAATAGGGATCATAGTCTTAATCTCAAATTGGGGGGTTCATTTTCTTTCTTCCCCCTTCCTATTCACCTACTCGTCAAAGATCTGCCTCGGTAGCTCAGTGAGGTAGTGTGTCAGTTTCAGGGTCCCTGGTAGGAAGTGGATAATTCAAAGGAGTACCTGAAGAAAGTTTGGTAAAGGGACTGTATGGAAAGGTGAGGCAGGGTTAAGAAATCAACAAGGGGGCAGGGTGCGGCGGCTCACACCTGTAATCCCAGCACTTTGGGAGGCCAAGGCAGGTGGATCACAAGGCCAGGAGTTCAAGACCAGCCTGGCCAAGATGGTGAAACCCCATCTCTATTAAAAATGCAAAAATTAGCCGGGTGTGGTGGCAGGCACCTGTAATCCTAGATACTCAGGAGCCTGAGGCAGAGAATTGCTTGAACCTGGGAGGCAGAGGTTGCAGTGAGCTGAGATCACACCATTGTACTTTAGCCTGGGTGAGAGAGTGAGAATGAACGAACAAATGAGAGAGAGAGAGAGAGAAGAAAAAGAAAGAAAGAAAGAAAGAAAGAAAGAAAGAAAGAAAGAAAGAAAGCAGGAAAGAGAGAGAAGGAGGGAGGGAGGAAAGACAGAAGGAGAGAAGAAAAGGAAGGAAAGAAGGAGAGGAGAGAAAGTGAGAGAGGAAGAGAGAAAAATAAAGAAAAGCAAAAGACAAGAAGGAAGGAAAAGAGAGAGAGAAGGGGTGGGAGGGAAGGAGGAAGGAAGGAAGGGAGGGAGGGAGGAAGGAAGAGAGAAGGAGAGAAGAGAAGGAAAGATAGAAGGAGAGGAGAGAAAGTGAGAGAGAAAGAGAAAAAGAAAGAGAAAGAAAGAAAAAGAAATCAACGAGGAATGGGGACTGCCCAAAGTTTAGCAGCAGTGGAAAGCTATTTCCACTCCTGTCCTCTAAAGGGGTAACAGGATAGTAGTGGTTTCCAAGGAGTCCCATATATCTGGAGAAGACAGCTGCTAGACATGAACTATGACCTTCGATAGGGAAAGGCAGCCACTGACAAACTTCAGTCCTGTGGAGGAAGAACCCTTGGCCTCTTTCCTCTAGCTCTCTGAACTAGTTCCCCATATGGCTAGATCCAAGGGAGTTCAGGTGATACAGTCAGTCTGTAAAGGTTAGTTTCTTGGGGAATAGAACTGCCTCTGATAGTGGGCAGAGAGTGGATCTGAAGGGAGAATGATGAGCACAAACTGTTAGTCATGATGGGGTGGAAGCAAATATATCAGAATTAGGGGTGGGGGTGGCAAATGTGTGTCATTTGCAAGAGCATCCTAGAAGAATGTAACCACCCCCTCCCCCAAAAGATTGAGCAACAGTGATTAAAATGAATAAAAATACAGTAGGAGAATGTCAAATAAGCTGGCTGATTGAGAAGATCATTTATTTGTTCATTTATTCATGTATTCATTTATCAATCATCAAAGGTTTATTTGCACCTCTAGATATCGATTGCAAAAATGGATTAGATATCTCTATATGCCTGAAAACTTTTTAAAATACAATTTTGAAAGAATTGGATTATACAGGGTCACTGTCTTCAAGAACCGAATGGTCTGGACCAGCAAGTCCAGAGGATTCGGCTTCTATACTGGAGGACTTGGCTGCTATACTGGCGGTGGGGTGGACAGACAGGAGGGTGGGAGAGGATGTTCTGGGGCGGGTATTGAGTGGACGTGGAGGATTGGTGGGAGATGCGGTGGAATAAGCAGAAAACAACACCAGAGTTCAAGATTGCATTGTCAGGTCTGCAAGAAAGATCTTGCGTCATCAGAGCAAACAATGGATTGGTGGAGCAAAAAACTAAGAAATGAGAAAACTAAGAGAAATGATGTGAGGGCCAATGAGCAATACCTGTGCATGGAACTAGGATCTGAACAATAGCAGGAGAACCGGACATGAAGAGGAGATAAATTCAAGAGGTGGTCATGGGGAGGAAAGAACAGAATTGAAGAATTAAATGGCTGTGGTGTGTGTGAGGGAAAATGCTTCGAGCTGTTTTTGCCTTCTCAATACTCTCATCCACTCTTCAGCTGACAGCTTCTGAGTTTTCCTTTGAGAGCAGGACTCCTACCTGCCCAGCTGAGTGCAGTTTCCATCAAACTGCTACCCATGGGTTCTTGTCTTCTCTGGCCAAAAGGGTAATCACGTGACTCAAGTCAGGCGAATCAGTTGCTCCTACCTGGTAATTTGGAAATCTTGGGCTTGGCACCTCGATTCTGCCTTGGGTCTTGTCATTTTTGAAGCCTCCATCTTCAATTAATTTCCTTACATTCTGTATGCTATCCATGGATTTCTTTAAAAGTCATTTTTGGAGGAAATTCAATAAGCAAAAGTGGTTTGTTCTGGAGAACAGAACTGCTTCTGACAGTGGGCAGAGAGTAGATCTGGAGAATCAATTGGAGAATGATGAGCACAAATGGTTAGTCTGGATGGTTGGAAACAGAAAACTTCAGCTGACTGTGGTGAAGGGTGGTACCTTACACAGGGAGATAAACGCAGGTTGAGTAGAAAGTTCGAGATGGGGTTTCCTGCAGTAATGGGTGAGTAGTTTGCTTTTGAGAAGCCTATGGAAAAGCAAAGGGAAAAATTCGAAAGTTGTCCAGGGACTTTGGGGAACTCTAAAAATGACACCATAGAGTGTAAAACCACCTCAGGTCCTTGGATTTAGAGAGTTCTAAACAATACTCACCTCCTAACGATTTACTCAGTCTTCTCCAAGGAGGGCAATTCCTCCATCGGGTGGTGACCGCCTTCTGCTGATACCCCAGAATCAGCCAAAGGAGTGGACAGAGCCACATTTTCAGCACTGGAAGCCCTGAGTCCTGGCTCTGGTTACTTCACTAATTAGCTGGGTGACCTTGCTTAAATGCCCATCTTTCTCTAAAACTCAGTCACCTTGTTAGTAAAACAGAAGAGTTAAACTATATTTGGGGTCTCAAAGTATGTTCCAAGCTAACTTCCTGTTTATATGAAAAGGGGTCCTGTGCCCTGCGAACCTGGATTAAATAGCCTTAAACAGATTTCTTTATTGCAAGACTTCTCAGGGCCCTAAAATCACTCATCTGTGATGCAAATCTCCAAGAGGGGTGAAGGTGAGTATTTCTCAATCTATCCTTGCCCAAGGAAACTTTTTTCTTCCCCATGGTGAAACGTGAGGAACCAGTAGTCATCAGAAGTCACTTGTAGAAATGTAGAGTTAGGTGATTTCTAAGGCTGTTCCAGCCCAAACACCCCATGATTCTGCCTAGCCTGGTGTTATGGGCCCCTCCTGTCTTTCCCACTTGCCTCCTCCTCAGGGATTATTGGCTCTGAAGGACCCTCGCTATGTGTTGTAAGGGGCATCTCCCAGGAAAAATCACACTTGAATGTCTATAAAGTCACTTAAAGATCTAGTCTGGCTCTTGAAACCCCCTGAGCAGCTTAAATGGAAAACACAGCCCCCCACTGCACTCGGAGCACAGATCCAGGCCCAGCCCGAAGGGATTGCAAAACATGCTCTAGCGTGCATTTGGGAAAACAAAGAAAACCCTACTCTTTTCTGCTCCAGACAATCTGAGACGCTTTGTGCCCTTGGACCCTTGCCCGGTTCTCTCATCTGCCTCAGTACTGGTACTAAATTGGTTCAAGGTTTGGAGGAAAGCTTCAGAGGAAAGGGGGAAAAGGATGTTTAGAGTTCTTAAATGCTGAAGTCACCCTGAGGACCGTAGCATAGGCCCTCGCCAGCCACCAGAGGGCGATGACAACAGCATCTGTACAGATAGCCCTTCCCAAGAAAAACAGCAGTAAATTGCACCTAATGTGTTTATGAATGATGAAGGGACGAGAGAGAGAGAGAGAGAGAGAGAGAGAGAACGCGAGCGAGCATGCAACTGGGACTCGAGTGTGTGTGTGTGTGTGTGTGTGTGTGTGTGCGCAACTGGGTGCCCGAAGCTAAAACTCTGAAAATCTTCTAAGTATAATAAAATAAAATCTGCAACTCTACTATATATTCACAGGATGTGGTCAAGTAGTTGAAAGTTTCCTTGAAGGAAAATGAGGTAGAAGAAATCAGAATAGCATTCCTATGAAAGAAAAGGTAAGAGCTCTCAGGAGTATAGTTGTTGTCACTGCGTGTGTGTGTGAGCATGCATGTGCACGTGTGTGTGATTGCAGGTATATAAATGGGTGTGTGTGAGCCTGAGTATGTGAAAGTGTGTCTGTGGCTATGAATATGTAGGGATGTGTGTGTGTGTGTGTGTGTGTGTGTGTGTGTGTGTGTGCAGGGCTCATTCAGACCTTCTCAGTGTGACGGGATCTCAAGGATATCTGGGCAATAGTTCCTCCAGTTCCTGCCCTTTCCTTTCAAACAAACAAACAAAATCATTCCTACAAGTATTTATGGAGCCTCTAATGCACACGCCCCTCCCCACAGGCATCTGGAAAAGCTCAGACCTAGCCAATTTAAAGCGGGCACTGGAAGAAAGAAGGTACTGGGGACAGAAGGGATGCCTCATCTGCGAATGACTTTTGCAAAAACATGTTCTCTTCTGTGATGCTCTAAACAACCCAAGGAGGTGAGGCCAGACAGGACTGTGGCCCCTGATTTGAGAAAACCAAGGCTCAGAGATGACACAACTGGCCCAGAGTCACCCAGTTAGGAAGCAGAAACCCAAGGATGGAACAAGGCATTGTCAATCCAGGGGTCCAAGTCCCTGTCATCAGTACTTTCAGCAGCCCGCCAAGCGTTGGGTGTGCACAAAGCAGGGCAAGTTTCCGGGTAAGGTTTGCCAGCAGTGACCTCAACAACACGGATCACCGTGTGTGTGTGTGTGTGTGTGTGTGTGTGTGTGTGTGTGTTAGCTGTGGAGTACACTGGTGTCAACCAAGGCTCTTCAGGAAAAATTGTGGATCTCTGCCATGAGTACTAGGTACTGTAGGGAAGTGGCTTCATGGGTGGCAGTGCCTTGGTTTGGCGTCCCTAGCAGCTGTGGGACCTCCAGCAAGTCGCTTCACTTCTCTGAGCTTTGTTTTCAGACGCCCCCTTGGAAGATCGTGGACTTAAGTAAAACATATGAGTAGAGTGCTCAGCTCAGTGCAAGAATTTAAAAAACAAGTGTCAAGAGCCTTATCAGTCCTTGGCTCCTAACAGTGAATACGTTTCAGTGTTTCTTTCCTGGGGCCCCGCTGGCCAAGCCCCTTTCCTTCCCTGGTTCCTTCTCTCTCCCTCCTCTCCTGCCTCCTCCTTCCAGGCTCTGGGTCGCTCCAGCAAAGTTCCCAACTTAGTCGACATGACGCGCAGCGCAGCCAATAGGAGGCGGAGTTGGCGGTTTTTTTTTGGGGGGGGGGGGGTGGGAGGGGTGGGCCCCGCGTCTCGGGTGTCTGCCCTGCTCAGTGAATGGAGAGAGCGAGCGCCGGCCAGCTCATCCGGCCGCCCAGTGCCCCAGCCGCCGCCGCCACCGCGCGCCCTAGCCCAGCCCCAAGCCGGACCTCCCCGGGCGCCACGCCCCACTGCGCTTGCCCCAGATCCCCAACCCGGCCCGCGGGCCATTGGGGCCAGGGGGCGCTCCGCACCTGGGCACTCCCAGCGATGCGCAGCGGGGCAGCGCCGGCCCCGCCGATGGAGCTGCTGCTGCTGCCGCCGCTACCGCCCGGCGCTCCCCGCTCCGCCCGCGCCCCGTGCGCCTGAGCGCGGAGCTCGCCCCTCCTCCGAGCCAACTCCGCCGCCCGCTCCTCAGGCCGCCCGCGCTCCCCGCGCGCCTCCTCGGGCTCCACGCGTCTTGCCCCGCAGAGGCAGACTCCTCCGGGAGCGGGGCCCTGCACACCATGGCCCCCGGGCGGACAGGGGTCGGCGCCGCCGTGCGCGCCCGCCTGGCGCTGGCCTTGGCGCTGGCAAGCGTCCTGAGCGGGCCCCCAGCCGTTGCCTGCCCCACCAAGTGTACCTGCTCCGCCGCCAGCGTGGACTGCCACGGGCTGGGCCTCCGCGCGGTTCCTCGGGGCATCCCCCGCAACGCCGAGCGCCTGTGAGTACCCCTGCCCCACCCCACGCGGGCCACCCACCTGGGTCCCACAGAGGGGGCCCCCAGGCGCCAGATCCGTCCTTTCCCCTCGGCCTCTCTGGATGCAGTCTCTATTCTCATCCCTTCCCAGATATGATCTCTCGCTCTCGGAGCTGAGGATCTATAGGCTTGGTCAGATCTGGAAAGAGAGGTCTCGAAGCTCCCCGCGAAGGGCAAAGAGCAGTGCCTCTCCAGGGGTGAGGGCTCCAGACGCAGGGCTGGCTGACAGCTTCCAAGGAGTAGCTGGCGAGAGGGGAGGGGAGGCAAGAAAACTGCAGCCTTGAGGTCTTAGGGTGAGGGCGAGGGGTCTATGCTTATTAAAAAGGGGGGCAGGCGAAAGAGAAAGCTATAGGATGATGGGGCGTCAAGGCGCGGAGGAGGGAGAGAGGGCCCGAGACTGTTGACCCGCTTGGAGATCAGAATGGGCCAGCCGCTCTCTGGCTGCCCTTGCAAGGAAAGTTGAGTGTGGGTGAAGGTTTAACTTCTGAGGAACTGGACAGATTCAGAGTGGGTGCTCGCAAAACCCGCTCTACCTGGAGCGCAGCCTGGGAGATGCCAAGTTGCAGCCCCGGGTGAATTTTTTATGGCTCGGTTCTAAATGCCTCCCTGAACGGGGCTGGAGAATGGAAATGCTGACAACCCTTCAAATGAGACCCAGCGTTATAATCTTACAAACCGCACTCAGCCTCGGATCCTGGGCTTGGCAGCGAGTGGCGAGGCGCTTGGAGAATGGGGTGGATTGACCCTCGTTTTAGCCCCAATTGTGCAACCAAATATTTACTTTTCATATGTCAACGGTTTGGAAACGTTTATCATTTTGATCCTCCGACCAGATTCAAAACTTGGACTCTGGGGTGGGCTCCTCTTCCTCTGCAGTTGCGGTGGGGTAAGGGAGTGGGGAAGAAACGGTGGAGTGGGTGGGAGCCTTACTGGGAACCCAGCCGAGAAGTGGGTGAGGGTTTGCTCTAGCATGGTAAACTCCCTCCATGTCTTGCTCTCCCTCTTTCCCCCTTCCTCACGTGCCTTAGGGGTAGGTGCCTGAATCTTCCAGTCTCTTCTTGACTTCAGGCTGCAAGAGAGTAGTGATGACAAGCATTGTCCTAGAGTGTGTTATTCCTGTTAGTCACCTCCTGTCACCCCACCTCGTCTTCTCTTCCACTTCTTTGTGCCTCTCTGGGTGGAGACTCAACAGAACTGTCTTCCTTATTCCTGGTGCTCTCTTTTTCCTTTGGCTCAAAACTTTATTTTTCCCTCAAGTGCAATGATTGATTGTTCTGTTGGGTTGAACCACACAATCCTAAAGGGTGAGAGCGGAATCTTCATTAACACATGTGGAAAACCAGGCTTGGAAGTGTAAAACGACTTGCCCAAGAAAACACAGCAAGTTGATGGCAATACAAGGGCCAGAATCCAGTTTTTCACACCTTAATTCAGATATTATGTTAGTCCAGAGCAGTGAAAAACTTGTTTTAGTGATATTTTTAGATACCTATAACTTGTAAACTAAGTTCCCCTCCTCCTCACAGCAGTGCTAGCCACATGAGTTAGTGAAATAATAACGATAGCTAACGTTTGATAAATGCTTTTCATGCCTTGATCTGTGTATATGTATTATCTCATTGAATCTCTACAACAGTTTTATTAGTTAGGCAATGCTTATTACTCCATTTTACAGTTAAGCCATCTTGTCATTTACTCAAGGTCATGCAGTGAGTGAACTGTTTGAATCCAAGCCTGACTGGCTCCTAAGCCCACAACCCTTATCACTCCCCTGGTCATCCTTGGAACAAGGGTCAGTTTGGGCCATGACCTATAAACAAACAGTCCTGGGAGGGTTCTGGCTGGGCTTGGATCTTAGAATAGGCTGCTGTTGCTTCTGCTTCTGTCATACCCTGCACATGTTCAGCTCATTTTGATGTTAGGTCTGCTGCTTGGGATCTTGAAACAACTTCTTCCTCATCTTCAAAGTCATGCTGCATATTTGGGAAACCAAGAAGAGTAAACCCCTCTCCTCCTGGTGTGTAGGAAGTTTTCCCAAAGCTGTAGGAACAGCACCCACGCCAGCATGCCACCCAGTCATCTCCCTTAGGAGATCTGTGCAGCTCAGGGAAGCCCATCAGCTCCAGAACCAACGGTGGGGAGACTGGAGTCCTAGTGGTTCCCATAGGCCCCCTGCTGCAGTCACGGCCTGTGTCCTTAACAGGAAGCGGCAGAGCAGGAGCTGCTTTGATATCCCTGGTCTCATCTGCCTCAGTTGTGGTCCCTGGTGCCACTTTGGCTAAGGTGCATGGGGGTGCTGCGATGGTATCTCATTCTAGTCCCCTTCCTCCCAGGGAATGGGGGACAGCATTTAGGAGCAAGCTGGGTCAGGTTCACTGCAGGGTTTCAGGGCAGCCCACCAACAGTCTTTCACCACCACTGTCCTTCACCACCCCCTCTCTCAGCCAACTCAGATGTCATGTTTCAATTCTGAAAACTCTTGGGGGATATTTGGCATTTTTATGCTCTGCCAAGGATTTCTTCAGAGAGGAATCACTCATTTATTCCTGCCTTCATTCATTCAACAAACATTACTTGAGGCCGGGTGCAGTGGCACTTTGGGAGGCCGAGGTGAGAGGATCGGTTGAGCCTAGGAGTTTGAGAACAAACATGACTTGAACCACTACTGCATTCCAGAAACTGTGTATAGAATCATTGCATATACAGAAGAAAACCAGCCCTTCAACGTAAGGAATGTAAGCAAAAGACAGAAGAAGGAGACTTGCTTTGGTGAGCTTTTCGAACTCCCCAGGGCTCATGTTGCCATGTGGCACGTTTTGTCAGCACTGTCATCAGATGCTCAGGACCGTCCTAAAAGCCAATTTTCCGATCTCAAATGTTTAAATTGTGTTTTAAAACAAAGAAGCAGCATTTTCTCCATTCTCCATTCTTGATACTCTGCCTCCCAAAAAGCCTTTGATGAAGGGATTTGTGTGTGTGTGTGTGTGTCTGTGTATATTGTTTCTCTGGATGCTTTTGACTTCTGAAACCTTGTGTTATGACATTAAGGAAAACCTGAGTGGGGATAATGTGCTCCCCATTTGGGCTTTGCTTCAGGCCTGGAATGGGGCCTGAATTGTTCATAATGAAGCCAGAATCAGAGTCGGGGGTCTGTGTTCCAAGATCTTCTCTATAATGTCAGCACATCAGGCAGAAAAAGAAACTGTCTTTTATAAACTACTGACAATTTTTCCCCCTCCATGAGGAGGTGACACCCACAAGAAAGCTAAATAAGTGCAGAGAAGAATTCAGTGTAATTTATTATCCATGCAGCAGAGATAGAGGACGAGAGGAGAGGAAGTGAATGGTGGTGCCTGAAACCAAACATTTACCATGGAGCACAGAGTAAACAGATGTTGCACTTACCCTTCTGACTACAAAAGGAGCCCACAGATGTCATTCTTCTCCAACCACAATCTCAGCCTGGAAAAAGAGGAGGCAGATGAAAATGAACTCTCACATGGGGCCACTTCTCCCCATCCTGCCGTCCTGCCTAGAGGCAGGCAGAGGCCCACTTCTCCCTGCAATGAGGGGTGGCCTAAACAGTGGAGTGGCGGCAAGAGTGGACATCTTTGGTTTTTCACTTGGCTCTGGAACATGCTGGAGACTGCTGTATTTAAATAAACATTTCCTGTTTGCAAAGGAGAACGGGCGAAAGGCTGAAACGTGAGAATGTGGTAACTTAATTTTCTCCATCACTCCAGATGACGGCTAGCTTTGCCGGTGGTTGGGTCCAATAAAAACCGACACCATGTCATAGGCTTTCCCTCACTTGACCACAGAAGTCCTGAGGTCAAGTGGGAGACTTTCCAAGATGCTCAACAGCCAAGCCCTGCATCTGGGTACTTCCAGCCCTCAGGGCCAGTCCTTAGAGGACAGGGACAAGCTAGTGAATCATGGGGCCTCTCTGGGTCAACCATGGTGATGTGGCCTTTTAGGGAAACACAGTGCCCTCCTGGGCAGACTAAGGAGCAGCTGAGTGGACTCGCCTCCAGTGAACCTGTATACCCTCCAGGGTGCTGTGCAACTCTGAACAGATTGCATTACCTCTCTGGGTCTCATTTTTGTGAAAGTAGAATTCTTGTATAGTCTTAGTGGTTTTCTTAGTGGTTATAGTCCACTCGGGGAACTGTCAGGATCCGCTTCCCTAGTGTCTAGAACACTGCCTGGCACACAGTAGGTTTTCAGCAAATATGCATTCAATAAAGGAAGAATGTGCCTCAAAAACACAAGTCCTTCTTTAATTCTTACAAGTGAAAGATGGAACATTACAGATTTGCATTTTGGCTTATGACTAAGGGCTCCTTACTAGTCACCTATGACATGAGTTATTAAGAGCATCTAAAATTTGGATTTTATGAACTAAAATCTATTGCCTTACTAGAGTTACCAAGGACTCCTGTTGAGTGATCTACTCTGGAGTCTGGTTGCCAGGTGTTGCTTAGCAACCCTGCAAAACTCCTACTGTGCACACGCCCATGAAAAGAGCTGGAAATCCTGAGCACTTAAACCATAGGACTTTCTAATCAGGGACTCATCAGCATCATCCTGAGCGCTCTGTGGATTTTGATTGCTGCTCTTCTTGTATTAATTGATAAGTTCTGCTTTTGTTGATCATCTGGATTTTCTATTATTTCTGCGTTTTTGACATTTTGATTGTTATGTTATTTTCTCTCCTGCATTGTTTGTTGTCACAGAGTTCTGTCTCTCCTGGAAAGTGAGAAGGAATAGTGGTTTGCCACTGTAGGATCTCTTGCCTTGGCAATGTGGGCTATGGCAAGAAGGTTCCCGACCCCTAAGCATTATGGTTAGGGCAGGCACTCTGGAGACAGACGGCTCTGGGTGTGAACTGCAGCTCAGTTACATCTTTGCTGTTGCACTGTGGGCGTGTTACACTATTGCTGCGGACTGCAGTGTGTTTGATTCTTTTGTACCTTATTTCTACACCTGTGATACCAGGATGATAAGCTCACTGTCTTCATGGGGATACTGTGAATATAGCCTGAGGCAGTCCCTGTAAGTGCTCAGCACGGTGCCTACCACGTTGTTCACTCGTTGCTGTGATTGTTTATCTCTCTATGATTTCCTAACTGTAAAGTATGTATAATGAATCTTCCTCATTGGGGGGATTAAATGAAATAATATACAGGGAGTGCTTAATGCAATACAGTCATGTGCTACATAAAATGATGTTTTGGTCAACAGTGGACAACATAGAGGATGGTGTTCTCATAAGATTGAAATGGAGCTGAAGAATCCCTCTTGCCTAGTGACGTTGTAGCTTCTGTAACATCATAGTGCAATCACTTTTATTTTTAATACATTTCGTGTCCCCTAAGTGTATAGTGTTGATCCAGTCTACAGTAGTGTACCATAATGTCCTAGGCCTTCACATTCACTCAGCACTGACTCACAGACTTACCCAGAGCAACTTCCAGTGCTGCAAGCTTTATTTCTGGTAAATGCCCTATGCAGATGTACAATTTTTGCTCCTTTATACCATATTTTGATTGCACCTTTTCTATGTTTAGGTATGTTTAGAAACACTCATACTTACCATTGTGTCACAGTGGCTTACAGTATTCAGTAGAGTAACATGCTGTGCAGGTTTGGAGCCTAGGAGTAATAGGCTATCCCATTTAGCCTAGGCGTGTAGTAGGGTTTACCATCTGGGCTTGCATGAGTGCACTCCAAGAGGTTTGCACATTGACGAAATCGCCTAATGATGAGTTTCTTAGAACACATCCCCATCATTAAGTGATACATGACTGCACCTGGCACCTAGGAGCCCTCCCCAAACTATCCACATTACTGACCATGGCTATTGTTTTTATCTCTTCATCTCAGGCCCTGTCCAGCTGGAAGGTTTTAGATGCCCACCCTAAATTTGCTCCAACCCAGAGCCCTGGGGAGGCAAGTTCCTTGCCTGCTTGTGGGTTGTACCCAATTCCCTCCTGGCTAGGCCCTTCCGTTTCTCTCTCTGCTCTTGGTTCTGCCCCTACAGCAAAGCCCAGGTTGGCCTCTGTTCCATGAAAAGGGGATTACGGTTAAAGTGGTTTATATCTTTTCCATGGGTTTGTTGCTTTGTGGTATATCTAAATAAGGAATGCATTTTATTTATTTATTTTTGGGGGGTGGGTTTTCGTGGGGAAGTTTTGGCCCTGACTTTTTTTTTTTCAATGCTCATTCCTTCTGTCTTTCCCTAAATGTCTCCTTTTACTGACTTCTCATGTCTGCCTCTATTACTGCTTTTACTTGAAACAGCTGTATTTACTAGCAGGCTCCACCCTCCCTCATTATGTAAGGTGGTCTTAACCCTTTTTAGAACTGCTGAAAAGAAAGGAAAAACAAGGGGTGGAGGTGTTCCCAGAGAGCTCTTCTGGACCTCTGCTAATCCCAAGCAGAATGGCTGTAGAGGGTGCCTGGGCACTGCGCCGAGCTCCCAGGGCTCTCTGCTCTTTATTGTTCCCCATCCTTAAATTTAAAGCAGTGTTGCCCAGGTTGGATGCTCGTGATGGGAACCCTCTAACTATCTGCTCTGTAGGCCTGGACCGTGCTCTGTAGCTACTGTTACTGCTGGCCTGTCAGGAGGCTAACTTTTCTTCCCCACTCTCTGTGGTCTTCACAGTTGTGTTGTCAGTACCATGTTTGATACAGTGAAACCCTAGAAAGAATTGGCCAAGAAGTGCATGATTAGAGCCTTCCGTACTGAGTGGACACAGAAGGTGAGAAAATGTGGCACTAGAGCCAGACTCCAGGGCTCAAATCCTGGTTCTGTCACCTACTGGTTGGCTGGACCTCAGTTTTTCCATTTGTAAAATGGGAATAATAATAATACTCTCTTCAAAGGATGCTGTATTAATCCACATAGGCTGCCTGGAATTAAGGGCACCTTCCAACAATGTTCCCATCATTATTATGATCAAAAGTCGTACTGAGTATAGACCTCATATCAGAGCATGATCAGGATGAAGTTCATTAAGAGAAACATAGATCATTTGGGCTGAAAGAGGTCCTTTCGTCCAAGTTCCAACCACATGAATGTTGGTCTTCCGTCAGCACAATTTAGAAGAAGGTGGTCAGTTAGCCTCCTTTGCTTAATTAAATCTAGTGACGGAGAGCTCAGTTCTTCCTAAAACAATTTATTCCATTAAAAAAAAAACAACAGTCCTAATGAGAAAGTTTTCTTTGTGTGGGGGTTGGACTTATTTCTCATTGATTGTCATTACCCAGAGCAAGTATAATCTTTTTTCCAAAT
The DNA here is from genome assembly GCA_963573385.1 of Cacajao melanocephalus. Classification (NCBI taxonomy): domain Eukaryota; kingdom Metazoa; phylum Chordata; class Mammalia; order Primates; family Pitheciidae; genus Cacajao; species Cacajao melanocephalus. The sequence goes on along the minus strand of CAUYLG010063960.1, from coordinate 72,769 downwards.
GATAGGTTTATGAAAGCCTTATTGCTGTGGTGTTTCTCACCACCCATTTACCCGAGTCTCCTTACATTTTTACAAATGCCTCAACTATTCTGTATGTGGTATAGTTTGGGCATAGACATTGTCCTCTATCCCTAGTTCTCTTCCGCTAAATAGGTTCCAGTCTTCTTTGACTGCATTAGTTAGAAGGAGACCTTCCACCCCGTCACTGTTTTATTTGACTTCTATCAGCCAGCACATTCAAACGAACCTTTTCTCTTTGGCCAGCCATAGCCTTGGGTGGGCTCATTTTGACCAGGCTGTCTGGCATCCCCGTATCTCCCCAGCCTTCCCTGTGGTTAGCTTGCTGTCAACCCTCCTAGCCTTGTGCAGTTGACTTTTTGGAGTCTAAGTGCAACACTTTGCATTTATCCTAATTAACTTTTGGCAAATATTTCATTTCATCAGCTTTGCAGGAGCATTTTCTATTTCGATTTCCTCATCTAGCAATTAACTACTCCTTTCCCCATCTCCCACTATTTATTTCCTCTGCAATTTTAATGAGCTTGCCCTATGGATCTTTATCCAAGTTGTCAATATAATCAGCAGAGTTCTCTGTGCATTTTTTTCAAAATCTTTCTACAATCTGGCGTGTGGATTACATAAATATATTGCCCCATTCTTTCTGGCTGGGATGGTAAGAAAAATGTTAAGGTCTTCTTGGCTGGTAGCATCTTCTTTCCCTGGGGTTCTGTTGGTTCATATTTTCTCTGGAATAATTTCCTATTAATGCTTAATTCTTCAGCTTGCTAAATTTTCACTAAACTCTTGGTTTCTCATGGAACTTTCCATCATGACTTTAGCTTCACTTCTGTCCTTTTAGGCTAGTACCACAAATCCCGCCAGCACAGGATGTGAGGCGTGTATGTGTGTGTATGTTGTATGTATATGTATATATGTGTTATTCTCTCCCGGTAAAAATTGTAGGCTGAGGGATTGAGCCTTTCTGCCAATAGCAGGGCTCAGGTAGCTACAGGTTTTTAAACACAGCGATTTCCCTTAGCATCTTGGGTACGCATTGGCATAGGGCACATTTTCTGGAGTAGTTCTGGGGACAGATACAATGGAGGATGGAGCATAAGGGACTGAGGCCTGCAGGGTCCCCAAGCCTCTGAAAACAACAACAACAACAACAATCGTCACCACAATAATAGCTGGTGCTCCTTGAGCCATTCTTTGTGCCTGGCACTGCTCTTACACTTCACATGCTTGAACTCATTTCCTATTTGAACAGTTATGTGAAGTAGGCAGGAGTACTGTCTACATTTTACAGATGTGGAAACTACGTCAGAGAGGTGAAGTGACATCCCCAGTCAGGAACAGGAGAGGCAGGGTTCATTCAGTCAGACTGGTCTCAGAGGCTGTACTCTGACCCCCGATCCTGTTACTCCTTCCAGAAGCTTTCAAGTCAGTCTCCTTTTCTGTCTTCCAAATTCAATTCTCAAATAAAAACAAGAAGAAGAAAAACACGATGCATTCAACTTAAACCACTGAGCTCCTGCTTGATGCAAAGCAGTAAGAGGAACGTCAAGGATGTGATCTGGACACCTGGCGAAACAGACCCATCATGCCCAGTTTGGGGAAATAGGCAGCCTTTGTATTGGAGCGTGAAGACTGATAGGGGCCCCATATATAGAAATGGGAACAAGGTACAGAGTCACAAAAATTCATGACTAGATGGGCCTGAGCGTAACATAAAATGATGGGAGCTGCACTTTGGGAATGTTTAGAACAGAATGAACAGAATCAAAATCTTAGGAAAAAATCTCCATGGCATGTGTCCACTGACTGTTTCTTAATATTGAGTTTGAGGGGATACAGCCTCCAAGAATAGTTCTGAGCGGTATTTCCCCCTCAAGTATCTACTCGAATGTTGACAGACATCTTCCTTTGCAGTTAGATGCCCCACTTGCTTTCTCTTAGCCAGGATCTCTGGGCTCCTCCTGCCCTGGCATCAGGCCCTGCTCGAATAGGATGTACATAAGATGTATCCTGGCTGGAGTCGAGTGTGACGGCACTTATCACGACCATATGACCGCTTGTGTGGGCTTGGACCCCTCTTCTCTTGTCCTAACTGCCAGTCTGGTTCCTGACCCCTGATTCATTCTGTACTTCGGCAGCAGTGTATCTTGTGGCTCCTGAAAGTCTCCCAGCACACTTCACCACCCACCTTGCCTCCCTCTTGAGTTTTGCTACCTCTCTAGCTTGTCTGTTACCAGGCATACCCATCCTTTGCCCTAGCATGTGCCCTAACACGTGCCCTAGTGTATGTCCTAGCATATGCCTTACTGTGTGCCCTAGCGTGTGCCCTAATGTATGCCCCAGTGCATGCCCTAGTGTATTCCCTAGTGTATACCCTATGTAAGCCTTAGCATGTGCCCTAGTGTATTTCCTAGTGTGTGCCCTACTGTATGCTCTAGCATGTGCTCTAGCATATGTCCTAGCGTGTGCCCTAGTGTATGCCCTATGAACACCCTAGTGTGTGCCCTAGTGTATGCCCTAATGGGTGTCCTAGTGTGTGACCTAGTGTGTGTCCTGGCATGTGCCCTAGAGTGTGCCCTAGCATGTGCCCCATGTATGCTCTAGTGTGTGCCCTAGCATGTGCCCCGTGTATGCCCTACTGTGTGCCCTAGCATATGCCCTAGTGTATGCCCCAGTGTATGCCCCTATTTATGCCCTAGTGGGTGCCCTAGCATATTCCCTAGTGTGTGCCCTAGCGTGTACCCTAGTGTGTGTCCTAGCGTATGCCCTAGTGGGTGCCCTAGCGTATGCCCTAATGTATACTCTAGTGTGTGCCCTAGCATATGCCCTAGTGTGTGCCCTAATATATGCCCTAGTGTGTGCCCTAGCATGTGCCCTAATGTATGCCCTACTGTGTGCCCTAGCGTATACCCTAGTGTGTGTCCTAGCATATGCCCTAGTGGGTGCCCTAGCGTATGCCCTAATGTATGCCCTAGTGTGTGCCCTAGCATGTGCCCTAATGTATGCCCTAGTGTGTGTCCTAGCATGTGCCCTGGCATGTGCCCCAGTGTACGCCCTAGCATGTGCCATAGTGTATGCCCTAGCGTATGCCCTAGATGTGCCCTGGCATATGCCCTAGAGTGTGCCCTGGAATATGCCCTAGCATATGCCCTAGTGTATGCCCTAGCCTGTGCCCTAGCATATACCCTAGCATGTACCCTAGAATATGCCCTAGTGTATGCCCTAGCATATGCCCTCATGTGTGCCCTAGCCTGTGCCCTAGCATATGCCCTAGCATGTACCCTAGAATATGCCCTAGCATATGCCCTAGCGTGTACCCTAGAATATGCCCTAGCATATGCCCTAGCGTGTACCCTAGAATATGCTCTAGCATATGCCCTAGCGTGTACCCTAGAATATGCCGTAGCATATGCCCTAGTGTGTGCCCTAGCATATGTCCTACCACGTACCCTAGCGTGTGCCCTAGCCTGTGCCCTAGTGTGTGCCCTAGTGTATTCTCTAGTGTATGCCCTAGTGTTTGCCCTGGTATATGTTCTAGCATATGCCCTAGTGAGTGCCCTGACTCAGGTACGTCTGCATGCTATGGATTCCATGATTCTCTTCTAATCTGAGGTTTATGACTTGACCATAGAATTGTGCATCTTTGCATCTCTCTGAGCCTTAGCTGCTCCTGGCTCCTGCCTTAATCCTTCTAGCTTGGCTTCTTGCCCTCTATGTAGCTCTCCACAGCCTTGGTATTGAATTTGGACTGTCACCATCAGAGCCCCAGGTCCTGAGATTGGATTTCATGGCCTGAACCTTCACCGGAGACTGGAGACTTGCAACAAACTCAGAGCTCTGCCCTGGAAACAACCTCAGACTTCATCTTCGTGGGCATCTGAAATCTTTTATCATGTCCAGGGTAGCATGTAAAGGTGCCCCAGGGCTGGGCTCTATAAATGATGAATTACTTAGATGTGCTCCTGAACTCCCTGTACCCCAAATAGGACAGATCACTTTGTAATTAAAAAGCACAGCAATGATGATCTCATTGGAGAGCTGTCCTGCTCAGAAATGTGTTGTGGAAATTTCTGGACTATCTAGCATTTTGCTGACATTCTTTCTCTTCTCCTCTTCTCTGCCTGGCTCTAGACTATAGGTAGAAAGTGTTCTGTGTATGGGGATTCTAAGTGGAATTACTGGGAAGCCAGTGGGGAGTACAATCTGGATATAAGCCGAAATGAGTAGAAAGACCTAAGCTGAATCCCGGTTTCCGTCACTTTCTAACTGCCCGGCCTGTCTGAGTACCTTTGCAGTCTCTATTGTCTCATCTATAACCTTTAGAATGGGAGAAATAACACTCATCTCAGGGGGCTGATGCAAGGTTTAAATGAGATCAGATGTCTCCAAATGCCTTCTAAATTTAGTGCTATGTGAATACCTTAATGAGTCCACCCACAATATCTGAATTGAACCACTAAATCCTGTATCTGGAAGATGATCAGGGTATATTTTAGAAGCTTTCATTTATAGATGAAGAAACTCGGGGAGCTCCAAACCCTTGCTCAGATTCACCCATGTCTTCAAACTCTTGTTCCAGTTTCTTTTTCCACTTAACAAGATGCATCTTTTACAGATTAAAATATAACCTCACATCAGCCATGTCAACAGCTTAATCAGATGGAGTTTAGAGGACTGGGTAATTAATAAGTGACAGTGTCCAAGACAGCAGGACCAAATAAGGGAATCCATGAAGGATGGAGTCATTTAAAGGAGCCATTTATTGAGGGTCTACCACAATGAATAAAGCAAGTGAAATGTTCTCATGACTAGAACAGCTCAAACTAACTTCAAAGTTAGTCTGGACTGTCTCTCCCTCCAAATGACTGACAAGGCAAAGGCTACCAGGCTAGGTTCAGAGCGGAGAGATTTATGGGTTGGGGGAAATGCTAGAACCATGATGGATGTAGCACCAAACCCTCAGGAATCATTGATGAAAGCAAGTCCCCCTCATCCCTTTTAGTGGGTACAAATATGTAGAAAGCCTCACACATCGTAAAAAACAATAGTACAAGTGGAATTAAAAAAAACTCATGGGGAAAATATTAATCTGAGAACAATTGTATCTGAGAAAGCATTCAAGTATGCCTCTGCAGCTAGCTGGCAAACAGCACAAGTTCTGCATTTTATTAGAGTCCTAACTCTGTGTAGAACACTGACCTTATTTGAGAAGCATTTCATAAACACTGACACACAGCACAGCAGCATTTGAGGCCATGAGGAGTTACAGGGCCTTCTTTGGGGGGCCAGCTTCCCTTCCCCTCCTGGGCTGCAAGGGACTCCTAGGACATCATTTCCCTGATGTAGTAATGTCTTTATTTTTCTCTCGTAGGTTTAACTCAGCAGAAGGAATTTTCCTGGGGGAAAATGAAGGAGAGGAATTTGGAATAAAATTTATGCCTTGGGCAGGTTAGCCTAAGCATGGGGTAGGCGATGGGGAAGACCCCGTTCTAGGGGAAAGGGTCTAAGAACTTTCACTTGGCCAGAGGAATTTCTTTTTGGAGATCTCACCTGGTGCCTGGAGACCTATGCAGTGGCTGTGTCAGGCAGCATTCACCCAGTCCTTTGGAATGCAAGACTTGTGGCTTGCAACCACTCTGAGAAACACGTCCACCACATCCCCTCCTGCTAGAAGCTGGCACCTCCCTTTCCATCTGCTGCCAGTGTACAAGTTCTGAATTTGTGCCATAGAACTTGGTTCTGTTCCTCCCCCTCTTGTTGCCTTCCTTAGCCAAGAGATTTTCAGGCTTTTGAGGTATCTCTGGAGATCATCTGGTCCACTCCCTCCCCACCGATCTCAGCCCGTCTCCAGATGGAAATGCATTAGAAAGGTCGCCAGAGAGGACCTCAGCTTTCTGGTGTGGTCTGCCCTTGTGAAAAGGTGCCTTCATTTCTGCCTCATCCTGTGCAAAGATCATGCAGAACCATGAGAAGCCTCATCAATCTGGGAAGCTAGGGAGACAGAAGAGGGACCACATCTAGCACAAAAAAAAAAAAAAAAAAAAGGAATAATGTGGAAGCAGAGGGGAGAGGCAGCAGATGGGTGATTCAGGATGGCAGATCATATCCTGAGGCCTCTCAGCACCAAGGCTGCAGCTTATTTAGAGTCTAGAGAGGGAAGATCCCAGCTGAAGTAAACGGCAAGGGAAGGAACACTGGGAACCAGGACTGGAGCAGGAATCCAAAATTGGGAAGGCCAGTTGCTTCATGGGAGCTTTTAATGACTCTAGTTCCCCACCAACACCCTCCCCTTCTAATTGCTTCATAGCACAAGATGGTAACCAATCTGCTGTGTTTACTCTGTTTAGGCATACATTTTAGTACTTTCTGAAACGTTTCCCATAAGCTTCTCCCTGCCGTGTGCCCTCCTTGTACATTCTAGAAATTTTGCAAAGACTTAAGTCTCCTCTGGGTTCTTTCCGGACTGGAGCTGCATGCTGATTCAAGCCATATTCAGCCAGGAAGCTCTCTTCCCGTCTTTAAAACAAGAAACATCTTCTTCCAAGAAGACTGCACTACAGTTTTCTTTGTCTGTGTTGCTAACGAACAAAGAGGCCCCGTTGCAAAACAGCATTTCATGAGCAGAGCAGGGCTGATAGCACCTCTTGCCAAATGTGACTGTGTGTAGTTGTGTGGGGGGAGAATAGCTTTGTGAAGAGGAGGGCCGAGGGAGGCGGCTCTGGGGAATTTTTAGCAACTGCAGCATGGTGTAGTGGAAAGAATACTTTTCTGGGAATTTGGAGACCTGGCCGTGCCTCTGACATACTGTGTGACCTTGGACAAGTCATTTGACCTCTCTGGGCCTCAGTTTCCTGATCTTTAAAAGGGATGAGGGAAGTAGACTGGATGATCTCCAAGGATCCTTTCAGCCCTATGCGTCCTCACCTCTGGGGGCAGGGATTTGGGGTTTAGACCTGAGCCAATATCTGTCCAACCCAAGAGACTTTCTAGAGGCAAGAGAGAGGCCAGGACAGCTGCTTCGGGGAGTGGCTGGTCCTTGATTAAGGCTCAAATAATTAGCTCAGCTCCGCAGTAAGCCTTCTGAAATTAGAAAGAAAAAGATGTTTAGTTTAAAAAATAGCAGTCGGTGTTTCTGAAAACTGGCTTGGGGCTTTGTAGGTTTTATTCAAAGACATAAGTTTGCTTCCTCTATAGTACAGCAGTTTAGATTATCGATGCTTTGATGCCAGAGTTAGTGTGACCTGGGTTTGAATGCCATTAGTAGCTAAGGAATATTGGGCATGGTGTTTAATAGTAACCTGCTTCCCTGACTTACTGGGAAGATCAAATGAGGTAACATATGTCAAGCTTAGAAGACAGTATCTGGCATTAAATAATCACTCAAAAAGCCATTATTATGCTATATTTTGCTGCTTAACAAACCATCCCAAAACGTAGTGTTCTAAAGTGACAACCATTTTATCATGCTCAGTGATTCTGTAGGTCAGGATTTTGGACACAGTGCAGTAGAGATGGCTTCTTTCTGCTCCATACGGTCTGAGGCATCATCTGCAGAGTCTGGAATGACGAGGGGAGATTTGAATATCTGTGTGCTAGAATCACCAGCAGGCTTTTCACTCACCGGTCTGGCACCCAGGCTGGGATGACTTGAAGGCTGAGCTCAGCTGGGACTGTTGACCAGGGTGCTTACACATGTGACCTCTATATGGCTTGAGCTTCCTCACAAAATGGTGGCCTCTGAGTAATCTAACTTCTCACATGGTTGCTCCATACTTCCCATACTCCTAGAAGACGTGTGCAGCAACTCAGAACAACTCAAAAGTAGCATGGCTTTTTATGAATGAGCCTTAAAAGCAACATAGTACCCCTTCTGCTCTGCTCTGTTGCTTTGAACAGTACAAGCTTGTCCAGATGCAAGGGTAGGGGCCATCTCTCCACGGAAGAAGTCTCTCAGAAGTTGCAGCTATGTTTTAAAACCTCCACAGCCATATAGTTATCATCATCATTTTTCTGTACCATATAATCTAATCTCTTAAGTAGACAAAAAGTTCCTTGAGGGCAGGAGCTGTGCATTTCTCTACAGACACTTAGCATAATGCTTGTGAAAATGAGACAAAAATCAACATATTTTCAAAAATCAAATTGAGTTGGATAGGCTGCAGGTTTGGTGGAAAGACCAGGAGCTTTAGCACCAAAGAGATCTGGATTCAAAAATCTGTATTCAGGGCCAGAGGCAGTGGCTCACACCTCTAATCCCAGTACTTTGGGAAGTTGAGGCAGGAGGATCACTTGAGCCTATGAGTTTGACACCCACCTAAGCCACATGGTGAGACCCCATTTCTGCAAAATATAAAGATAAAAAAATTAGCCTGGCGTGGTAGTGCACACCTGTGGTGCTAGCTACTCAGAAGGCTGAGGTGGGAAGGATCACTTGAGCCCAGGAGGTAAATCTGCAGTGAGCTATGATTTCACCACTGCACTCTATCCTTGGTGACAGAGTGTGACCTTTATGCATTGAACAATGATTCATTTAATGCTAATAACTCACAATGGCTTCATTTTTCAAATTTCTGCATGGTGGTGTCTGTAGATGCCTCAGTCTGGGAAGATACTCTCATGGGATAGAGAACTAGCCCTTTGGAAAGGAGCTCAGGGTGCCAGGGAAACTGCCTGGGCCAGTGCTCTATTTTGGCACATCCACAGCTGAGTTTGAATTGTCTCTGTTGGCTTCTGACCCTAGAGATCCCCTGGCTTCCTCCAGTTATCATCGTTTTGCTCAGAGGTTCACATCTTCTTTCCTCACCGGATAGATCCTGTCCCTTGCTGCTATGTAACTGTGGACAAACATGTTAGCTCTTACCTTGTGCCTTTGTTTTTTAAGCATTGTATTATTGGCTCAAATTCAGCAAACTGTACTATCCTTGTCTTTGTGGTGTCAAGCCAGGTCACTGGGCTTCACTTTCCAGGGTAGTTCGTAGGACCCGAAGCTCTCTCAGGAATCATTGACTGTGAGCTTCTCCTTTCTTTCCCTAAGACCTCCCAGGAGCCCTAACCTTACCTTTTCTGTTTTTTAAGAGTCTAAATAATCTGAAAGAAGACACCTTATCTTTAGAAAAAGGCACAAACCTCACAACATTTTGCAAATGATTTTGAGGCCATTCCATGGCCACGTCTCCCGTGGCATATTTCTTCTGAATGATCCTTATCTGTCTTATTGATTTTGATTGGATGAACCTCTGGATTTTTGCTGAGTTTTACTTTGGAATCATCATGCAGTTGTGAAATTGTCCTAAGTCCCTCAGCCCCCTCCATTGTAGTAGACATGCATTGTTTTCTGGCTGCCTAGGACTTGTTCACTCTCTCTTCCTAGCAGCAGCCTTTCTTTCATTATTGGGATGTCATCTTCTGCATCTATGGGATACAGTCTGGTAGATTTTTGATTGGGGTCTTGGCTGTTCCTAGTCAAGGGCTAAGTTTATGATCCAAGTCAGGTCAATTGGATCCTTTCTTTCTGGAATTGGAATCTTGACCAGAGGAACAAAGAGACTAGACATAACGGTTTTTCATTTCATCTAAGCACCTTCAAAAGCATAGACCAGACTATGCCTAATTCCCTACCCGCCCCACCCCCCACCCACCCCAGACCCGTTCTTAAAAATGCTCATTGAATCCAGAAATTTCTGATAGCTTTCTAGAGAATTCCCTCTCACTCAAGTTCACAAGATTGCAACCAAATTTCCAAGTAAATGAGAAAGCCAGAGACAAACTTCTGGGGAGAAAATGGCACAATGAGAAAGATTATGCATGGCCTTTGGAGAAACGCAGACCCAGTTTGAATCACAGTTTTACCATTCACCAGCTGGGTGCCCTTAGGCAAGTTCATTTTTCCCTTAGGATGTCAGCATCATTGTAAAATAAGGATAATGAGTCCTGAAGCCCTGGTTCTCAAACTTGCCTGCATATTGCAATCACCTGGGGAGACTTAAAAAATTACTGATGCCCAGGCTGGTCCCCAGAGAGTGTGATTTAATGATCTGGGGGTGCTTTTTGGATGCTGGGATTTTGTAAACCTTGCAGGTGTTTCTGATGTACAGCAGTATTTGAGAAAATTGACCTCAAGAAATTCTTCAAATTATAGGGAAGAATAAATGAGGTAAGATATGTAAAACATTCAGCATAATGTAAGAATGATAAAAGTCACTCTGTTCTCCTTTCCTGTCCTTTCATAGGGTGAATGAGAATTGTTTGTGGTTGCTTCTAGCACAGTTTTCTTTGTTTGGAGTAGTCATAGCAATGCATGACAACCACGATGCAATATAACCTCACTTGTTTATCCCATTATAGGTGAAGGACAATCATACATGTAGCCAGAATTATAGAATATACAAAAATGTGATTACTTTCACATCCCTGGAATAACTAGGGCAAGTTCAACAATCCTTTGTGAGAACATTCTATGGAGTAACTGCTTTAATGGAGAGACAAAATTGATTTATAATTACCATGGCAACAGCAAAATGGAGTGATGTCTTCCCAAGGGACCTGGACCAGGACCCAGGAGAATTTTCTCCCAGGTTTGCCCTGCAACTTGCTGAGTGACCTTGGCTCAGACAGTTCATCTCATAAGGCCACAGTTTCCCCAGAGCCTATTTTCTGACTTATGCATCTTCAACAGATTTTTAGAGGGAAATATATCGAGGTGATAGTTGTTAAGGCAATGACGAGAAGAGGCTATAGGAGGCAGAATGGAAGCAAGGCCTTGAGCCTCACAGAGGAGATAATTATAGATGCTGGCTCTCCCACCTGCCGGCTTCTCTCATAGCTAACGAAACCTATCCAAGTCTCTATCTTCAAAAAGTTCTTTCTGTAGAGAGGATGCAAAGGGAAACTTCCATGTAGCTCAGGCTTTCTCACTTTAGTACTATTGACATGTTGGGTTGGATATTTTTGTTTGGTGGGCTGTCCTTCTCATTATAAGATATTTAGCAACATTTCTGACCTCTGCTTCTTAGATTCCAGTTGTACCCTTGTTTCATAACAACCCAAAAATGTTTCCAGACACTGCCAAATGTCCCCTGGGGGAAAAAATTACCTCTGGTTAAGAAACACTGGCTAGCCCAATGTCAATGAAATATGCTTAAGTTAATAAAGCAATGTAACTGTGTGCACAGTGTTTAATCTTAGTGCCCTCAGAAATTTTTGCAGATGTCCGTGGTGCAGATGGATATCAGGAATCTTTACATCCATTGCACAGATGGGGGTTCTGAGTTACAGAGAAGTTTAATAGTAACAGTAATAATGACCAATGCTGTTGGCTCAGGTAATTTTTTATGTCAATTTCCCCCTACCATTTATAATAAGATTAGGTGAATACGTATAAAAATCTATTTCTAGCTTCTTTTCTAAAATAAAATCTGGCAACAGAAGCTCAGCTCGGCTCTATGGCAGTAATTGACTGGCTTTTAGATGAGGTGTGTCTCCATTCCACTGCAGTCCCCACCACTCCCTATTGTGACCCCAACGCTGAGACAGTACGTCAGCTGCCATTTGACATCATGTTGATTTTCTTTTGCTTGATCCGGCTTTGCGCATTGATCTCATCTGTCCAGTTCCTCTTGGCTATTGTGTTTGTGGCTCCTTTCTTAAAACCACACTGTGTTGTATATATTACTGTTCTCATTTTAAAAATAGGAAAACGGAGGCTCAACAAAGGAAAAGCTGTTGCCCAAAGTCGCACAGCAAGTCATCAGCAAAACTGGGAGGGAGACAGATCTGAGCTTCCTACCTGGCCAGCACATCCCTGCCCGGCATCACAGAGTAGCCGCTGGTCGAGTCTCCCTGTATGCTGTGATGCTCCAGCCAGATCTTCTGCACCTTAGGGTTTCCTTGAAGAACCAAATCTCAGTGTCCCCTTTGCTCACCAGGAAACCCACATGCCACCAGAATGGCAAGAGTGTCCTCTTCGTGTAGCTTCCCAGACTGCATTTTTCCTGTGTCTGTGCCACTCTTTGGGCTGTGGCCAAGGGCTGCTCACACACTCCCACGTAGCCGAGGGGCCAGCTGGTGTGTGTGCTTTTGCCTGAGACGAGGCCGCTTGCCTGTGGGGAGGATGTGATTGCTTTAGGAAATTAAGTGGGAGTGATTAATTAGGAAATGTACTGAGGATGCTGGAAAGAAATAGCAGAAAAGAAAAAAAAATTGGAACCCTTAATACCGAAAGCTTCTGGCCACATGGCTAAGGATACTGTGCTCGGTGGGACGAAAGCATTTGATCCTGTTATTTCTGATGCCGCTGCTTTGATATCACCTCCTTGCATGAGGATTTTGGAAGGAACCATAAAGTCAGCTGGTCCAACCTCTCCTTTCACTGAATGGCAAATGAAGGCACAAAGAGACCCCCAGAGGAAGCTGGGCAGCTTACAAGAAACAGCAGGACTCGGGACTCAGAAAGACCTGAGTTTGAATTCCTGATGCATCCTTGCTAGATGTATAATCCTGGGCAAATCTCCGAGTCTCAGGCTTCTCACTGTGAAATGAAGGTAGCATTGATGATTGCCAAGGATTTTTGCAAGGAATTAGTGAACAAAAGCAAGTGTGATGACTGCTAATAAGTAACATGTGCCAGGCACAGTTTTAGCATTTTTTCGTAATTCTTACAGGCATTCTGTGAGGTTGACACTATTATTAGTTCATTTTAAAGATGAGGAACAAAGGCACTAGAGGATACATTATTTACTCCATGTCTCAAACTCATAAGTGGCAGAGTCAAGTTTCCCATGCAATCTGATCCAAGAGTCCACCTTGTTAACCACTAAGCATTCTGCCTCTTGTGCATATTGTTTAATTTATAGGTAACATTATAAGATGAATAAAATATGACATGTATGATATACTTTATATATAGCTTATTAAATTATTATTTACATAATATGTTAGGTTGAACCCTGTGGAATTGGCATTTTTGTTATTAGAAAAGGTGGAATAGTAGTAATTTCAGAGCATTCATCCTAATATGTGATATATGTAAGCCACAGAAATTTCTCTTTCTCTTCCTTTTCTGTATGTATGCATACAGATTCAGCTAGTCCCTAACTCAGAACCTCAGTTTCCTCCTCCATAAAATGGGGCTAACACTGCCCAACACAAGGCGCTGCTCTTCCATGACGATGAGACAGGTTATGGGGAAAGCACCCAGCCCTGACTCAGTAAGTTGCATCTATTGTTATTCTACACACACCTGCAGGACCCTGCTATTTGATACTCCTTTCTTCACCGCTCTTCACTCACACTTGGTTTTTGGTTAGAGGGTCTCCATGTCCAATGAAGCTTTTAAGTTACACACAGGTAAAGTATTGGGCCTAGAAGCTGTATTTTTATTCCATAGGACTTTGATATTTTCAATATGCTTCAGTCTAACACAAAGCTTCCTGTCAGGCCAAGCTGAATGCTGCTGTCTTCCATACACATAAGAATTACGGTGCTGCCAACATGAAATACCACCTGGCCTAGCCTCATGGCTCATTCCTTCTGGATTTTCTCCCAGGCTACAGCCCCCTGTAGCATGAATTCTTGGCCTGTCCATCAACCCTCTCTTTGGAAACTTTAACCAACTCTAGTCTCATCTGTGGGTTTTAATGCAGTGAAAGTTCTCTGAGACCCCTCGAGGTGTGGGTTCTGGGCCTTGCAGGAGAGGCTGGTGGTGATGGCTCTGCTCTCTCCCCAAACCCCTTGCCAAAATAAGCTTTGAGGGATGGGTAGCCCATGTGAAGAAACATGGCGGAGGGGTTCCTTGTCTCAAACTTTGGCTCTGTACCTGGAAGAAAATGAAGGAAATGAAGCTATGAGTCTGCCCTCTCATTCTGGAGCCATTTCTGTTTTCCCATGGATCTTGGGGGGGTCAGAGGAAGTAGCAGAAGGAGGGTTTTCTTTGGATCTGTGTATTAATACTGGAGCGTTATCATAACAATAAGAGCTAACTTTTACTGAGATCTCACAGTATTCCAGGCACTGTGCTAAGTACCTTTATTAATTCATTTTAGTTCTCACAAGAATAGGATTAGGTCCAAGTTAAGGCACAGAGAGGATGAATAGTTTTTCCATGAATCCACACATGGCAAGAGGCAGAACTGTAATTCAGGCCAGTCTGTTTAGCTCACTGCTTTGGTTTCCTAGTCACAACACTCTATAGCTTATCTTACTTTTCAGGTGTTAACCAAGTGGGCTTCCTGATTCGAAAGCAGATTTTACTGATTTTCAGGCATGGGAACAATGCAGGAAGATGGTACAGATGGTCTCTGGAGGAAAGCTCCCTATTGGTGATCTCAGTTGCTGCCTCTCTCTCTTCTGTGTAGCTTGGCTTCCTTATGGGAATTCCAAATCCTATCAACAGGGGATTCAGGGAAAAGTTGAGCAGGACATCAGATCTAAAGGAATATTGCAATATTATAGACAGGAGAGACCATTTATTCATTCAATGAAGCTGTATTCCATGCACCATGTCTACCTCGTGCAGTGGTGAACAAGCCACTTCTTATTTCACCAATTTACTCTTACAACAAACAGGCTCCTCACATCTATTGTGAAAACATAACCCAGAGAGTAACAAGTATAATTGGAAATTGGACCCCTCCTACATTGCTGGTGAAATGTAAAATGGCGCAGCTGCTGTGGAAAATAGTAAGGCAGTTTCTTAACATAAGATTACCATAGGATCTGGCAATTCCACTCTTAAGTATGTACCCAAAAGAATTGAAAGCAGGTACTCGAACAGATACTTGTATGCCAACTTTCATTGCAGCATTATTCACAATAGCCAAACTATGGAAGCCACCCAAGTGTCTACAAACAGATGAACGGATAAACAAAATGTGGTATATACATACAATGGAATATTATTCAACCTTAAAAAGGAATAGAGTTCTGATACATGCCACAACACGGATGAACATTGAGAACATTGTGCTGGCTGCTTGTGGTGGGTCACGCCTGTAATCCCAGCATTTTGGGAGGCCAAGGCAGGCAGATCGCTTGAGCCCAAGAGTTCAAGACCAGCCTGGGCAACATGGGACCTGCCTGAAACCCTGTCTGTACAAAAATACAAAACTTAGCTGGACATAGTGGTGCATACCTGTAGTTCCAGCTACCCAGGGAGCTCAGGTGGGAGGATCACCTGAGCCCAGGAGGTAGAGGCTGTAATGAGCCATGATCATGCCACTGCATTTCAGCCTCGGTGACAGAGTGAGACCCTATCTCAAAAAAAAAAAAAAGAAAAGAAAAAGAAAAAAGAAAAGAAAAGAAAAAAGATGATGCTAAGTAAAATCACCCAAACACAAAAGGATATTATATGATTTGACTTCTATGACATGTCCAGCATATTTCCAGAATAGGCAAATTTATAAAGACAGAAAGTAGATTAAAGGTTATGATGGGCTGGGGAGGAGAGAATAGGGAGTTAGGACTTAATGGGTACAGAGTTCCTGTCTGGGGCAATGAAAAAGTTTTGGAAATATGTAAATGGTGATGGTTGCACCACATTGTGAATGTACTTAATGCCACTAAACTGTGCACTTAAAAACAGTTAAAATGGCAAAATTTATATGATGTAAATTTTACCACAATTTTTAAAAATCTCATCACAAGAGAAATAAAAAGCCTGCTTTAAAAAGGAGGAAAATTATAGAAATTCTTTTCTCATTCACCTCAGCCCCTAGACCTTATGTGTAGCACACAGCTCGGCCTATAGTAGATGCATATTTCTGACTTTGCCAAGCCAAACTGGGAACACAATCATTCTATTTGTAGTTGAAAATGGCACTGAGGCTGTTGAGTGTAAATTTTACTGCCATGGCAACTGTGGAACGCAAAGATGATAAACATGAACATGCAGTAATATTTCTGGCAGGTGGGGTCAGCTGGAAATAACATGTCTGTCTCCTTGCAGGTAAATGCAAGATTTGAGGGATGGTGAATTGTTACAATTGTTACAAAATCTCAGAATCCCAACCAGGAAGTGTCCTCTTTGTTCCAATGGAGGGCATCCCAGTGACTCTTTGGACTAGCTGAACCAAAGAGGATACAGGATGAAGTCCAAATTGGTAATGGACTCCAGGAATCTTTGTTAGCAGCTCTCAGAAGAAAATGGGAGGCCAGCCACACTTTTCTCCACTTATCGACCATACAGTTCAAATCATCAGGAAGAGACATTATGGGTCTATAGGTCTCCTGGGCTGTGAGCAGAGTCGCAGCTGGCATCTGGGAGAAGGAAGAAATACGACCACAATTTGGCCTTTAAGGAAACAGACCTGGGAAGAGAGAAAAGGGAGTCGTCTGTGTTGTTTGATGGGCCAGAAAGCCTCTTTCAGAAGAAAATGGTTTCTAAAAGCTGATGTGAATTTTGTGTTGCATTCAATCCCTCTCTTTCTTTGTTTAGGCTTAGCTCACCATTTTTGGGTTGACTTTGTGACATTCCCCCATCCCATCCCACCCCACAGCCCACACACTGACAGACACAGATATGCATACAGACACACATGTACACCTGTAATCACTTGCAAGGGGGACCAGTTTTACAATCCCAGAGCCTTATCTCCTGCAGGGTCTACCATCCTGACCCTAGCCCACCTGTGACTTCCCTCCTCCAGGCTCAGTTCTGAGCTACATCCCTGATAGGGTTTGGCTGTGTCCTCATTCAAATCTTAACTTCAATTGTAGCTCCCAGAATTCCCACCTGTTGTGGGAGGGACCCAGGTGGAGGTAATTGAATCATGGGGGCTGGTCTTTCCCGTGCTATTCTCGTGGTAGCGAATAAGTCTCAGGCGATCTGATGGGTTTATCAGGGGTTTCCACTTTTGCATCCTTATTCATTTCTCTCTTGCTGCTGTCACGTAAGAAGTTCCTTCTGCCCTCCACCATGATTCTGGAAGCCTCCCCAGCCATATGGAACTGTAAGTCCAATTAAACCTTTTCTTCCCAGTCTTGGTATGTCTTTATCAGCAGTGTTAAAAATTGACTAATACAATCCCCTTCCAATGCTGTGTGTGACACAGTGACACCAGGACAAAGTCTGGCCCTCTGACACTGCACCTAGGTGAACTTTGTTTACAAAAGTCTTTAGGCAGCCTCTGAGGGAAGGCTGGGTGATTTTACAGCAGTAGAAAAATATGGGTTTTAGAAGTAAGGCTGAATTTGAATCTCATTTTGACACTTGACAGTCATATAACTGATGGGTCACCAAACCTTAGTTACCTCATCTGTAAAATGGGTTCAGTGATACCTGTTGTCCCAGGGTTTATGTGTTCACAAATACATGAGAAGTACTTACAACCTGGGTGTAAGTAGCCACCCAAACTCAGCAGCTACTGCTATTATGAAGGCATCTAACAGCCATTTTGTGTTGATGGATCTGGCATTCCAGTGCACTGACATTGGCTTGAAAAATCTCAGCCCAGGCTAATTCTGCAGAGGTTAAGATAGCACCAGCAGCTGGGTGCGGGGGCTCATGCCTGTAATCCCAGAATTTTGGGAGGCCGTGGCGGGTGGATTGCCTGAGCTCAGGAGTTTGTGACCAGCCTGGGCAACACGGTGAAACCCTGTCTCTACTAAAATACAAAAAAATTAGCCAGGCATGGCAGTGTATGCCTATAGTCCCAGCTACTTGGGAGGCTGAGGCAGGAGAATTGCTTGAACCTGGGAGGCGGTTGTTGCAGTGAGCCGAGATCATGCCACTGCACTTCAGCCTGGGTGACAGAGTGAGACTCCGTCTCAAAAAAAAAAAAAAAAAAAGCACCAGCTGTGTGCCATGATAAAAAGAGCTAACGTTTATAGATCACTTACTGTATTCAAAGTATCAAGCTAACTGATGTACACACATTACCATGTTTAATTCTCACAACAACCCTAAGATGTTGGACCTATTTATTATATTGAATTTCCAGTAGAAAAAACTGAGGCTTAATGGATTTAAATCACTCACCCAAGACCACCCAACTAGTATTTGAATTCAGATAGTCTGACTTCAGAGCTCAGGTGCATAACCAACACACTGGGTGCTCTGGGCAAGGAAGGAGGCTAAGCCAGGAAGATGCCAGTTTCAAGACTGGAGATGTGTTCTCATCACTCAGTCTTGGAAGCCCTTTTCCTATCATGAAGCTCTCCCTATTTGCACAGAGTGTTGCTTTTCCAGGCTTACCAAATCCAGTTCCCGTCAGTCATGCATGAATCAGTTCATTCTTTCCATCATTCTATCAGCATTCATGTACTGAACAGCTCCCTTGCACCATAGCTGCTACTGTTGGAAGTTCATTTATTGGCTGCTGACTAGACCCCAGGCACTGTACTAGTGAATTGTACACATTATCCTATATGTTTTTTATACAACTTTGCACGGTTGGCCTCTAACACTTACTGCTTCTTTAGAGTTGACAAAATAGATGCGTATGGAGGTTAAAAAATAATCGCCTTATATTTTCCCGAAATGTAAGTGTCAGAGCCAGGATTCAAATCTTTCAAGGCTTTCATCAGCCCTCGCCCAAGGAAATGTCTTCCTTTTTCCAATTCCCATAGCGCTAATCAGTCTTCTAGACTACTGGTTCCAAGCTTGAGCAGGCACCAGAATTGCCTGGAGGGCTTATTAAAACACAAATTGATAGGCCCACCTGCAAAGGATCTGACTCAATAGGTTGAGATGAGGCCTTACAACGTGCACTTCTAGCAAGTTCCCAGGTGATGCCGATACTGCTGGTCCGGGAACCCCATTTTGGGGGATTATGACACTGAGCTCTTTGAAGATAGGGATCTTGCCTTTGTTGTTCCCCTAGTATTACACAGTACCTCCTGTCAAGGTTGCTCAAATTATTATTTTGGATTATTTTGAATTATTTTGAATTGTTCAACTGCACATTCACTTCTTTATATGCTATATTGTGTTTTTGTATCAATGTGAAAATTCTTAGGCTTTGCCATTTAGGTTTTAAGCTCCTTGGGGTCAGGAATTTCACACTATACTTGTTAGCACCTTGTGCAGAATCTTGCATATTCTAGATATTTGGTAAATATTAGCTGGTCCTTATGGCCAATGGCCAGAGGGTTTACCTTATCTTAAGCCCGATTTAAGCTTGGAAGCTCAGCCTCAAAGCATAAGTTGGTGGATGGAATTTTCCAAGATTTGCAGTTCACCTCCAACAATGATTCTCAACTCTAACTGCACACTGAAGTCAACTGGGGCCTTTAAAATAATATGATTTCTGGTATCTATCCCCAGAGATTCTGGTTTGGTTGGTCTGGAGTGTGGTCTGGGCAGCAAGTTTCCCCGGTGATTCCAATTTGCAGCCAAGACTGGGAATCGCTGACCTAGAGCATTTGGCTTCATGACTTTCTCCTGGGCATTTTCAGAGGCTGTATGTGCATACACATGTACATGTGTGCAGAGAAGTGGGGAGCTATGCACGGCCCTTGAATGTACAGTGATCATCTCTCTCTGAATCTGAGATGAGGGTGCAAGGGCCTGGGAGCCAAGCCTCGGGTAAAAACTTGGCAAAGCCAGAGGTACTTGAGAGCATCAAGGGTGCCTGCCTCCCTCTCCTGTGGCCCCCTTTGGCCTTAGTAGTGCTGGTTGCCACATTCCACAGTGAGGGGGCTCTGTTTCGAGGCTGGAGGCAGGGGGTGGTGGGCTGAATGCAGGTGGTATGGCTGTTGCAAGGCCTTTTTGTTCTCTCTCGGTTCAGAAGGGGCCGTCTTCCCAAGGACTGAGGTGTGGGGCTTAGCATTTGGCACCGTGTGTGTCGGTGCTGAGTTTATTCTTGGGTTTCTCAGTGGAAACACACACGGCTACTTGAGACCCATGAGCTGGCTGAGAGCAACGGGAAAGGTCATGCCTGGGCCCCCGCCCCAGCAGGTTGCTTGACTCAGCACAATCCCAGTGTAATTAAGCATGACAAGAAGAGAAAGGGGAAAGGGCCGGTGCTTGCCCGCCTGCACTCAGCCCAAGTCCCCAGGGGGCCAGAGGATTCAGAAGTGCCAGCTGCTCTCAATTGGAGCCAAGGTTTGGCTCACCTGCGGCCAACCCCATCTCTTTGTCCCTGGGAGCTGGGGTTCGCTTCAGTAGACCTGCAGGATCAAGTCTCGCAGAGGGATGATGGGGTGAGCACTTCTGATTCCCGTCCCTTCTCTTCTCCCATGGTCTTGGAAGCTGTGAATGAGAGACGAGATCCCGTCAGTGCATTCAAATCCCCTGCTGTTGTTTGAGCAGTGGCCCGGGCAAGGCACTGTGCTCGGCACCAGAGCGAGGACTGATTCATGGACTTGGTTTCTTTCCTAACAGAGCTTTTACACTAGGTTGGAAAACATTTCATAATTATGAAGTCTGCAGTTAAATCCAATTACCGGCTGCTTGTGAAATCTTAGGAAGTAACAGGGACCTTGATGAACTAGGGACTACATGCCCAGCAAAAGGCATTTTTAAAGAAACCTCTTTGCCACCCAAACAAAAGAGCGTCTGTATGGTGGGATTCAGTGGTGGGCAGCCAGTGCGACACTCACGTCCAGCCATTCTGGGTGGTGGGCACTCTGCTAACGGGCCAAGGGCTCCTTCATGTCTGTGTGAGGCTCTGCAAACTCAAAGTCCCAATGGACTCTTGACCCTGGAGGGAGGGGATGTATTCTCTTCTGGAGCCAGCTCCCCCTCCGACAGCTGTTTGAGGAGCCAACATTGAGTAAGCAGCCCAGAACGTCTCCAGAATGGAACTAGGCAGATCAAGGATTAACCTGGGCTGGTGGGTCAGGGTGGAGGTGTGTGGTCAGGTTGCAAATGGAACAGGGAAGAAACTGCAGGGATTCTGCCCTCCAAATGTGACATGAAGGTCCATTTCTCTCCTGTTATTTCACAAGCAAGGGAAGTGAGGGATGGAGAGAAGGGACAAAGTGGGATCCCAAGCCCCCTTACCCATGGATCTCTTGTAGCTCAGGCACTGCCCAGGCAGAGAACGCTGACATGAAGAGCTTGATGGGCTTCTGCCCTGCACCTGCCCAGTTTCCTCTACTCTCCCTCTGTCCCCACCTGCCTGCTTTCCCCAGTGCTGTGGTCATTTGCCCATGACTAGTCTATGGACCCAGATGTCCCTTGGGATACCTTGTAAGCCTTGCCTCTGGTCTCAGCCTCAGAGCTCTACCCCATAATGATAGAGTCTATGGCAAGGTCTCTGTAGTTAAAGAGGTCTGTATCTGCCCCAAGGGTTCATCCTCTGAGACACTAAAGGAGACTTGGACTCATGGAATGGGAGTGGCAAGTGCTTTTCTCTGGGGTTTGAAACACTATGTAGCTTCCAGGGCTTTCTTGCTTCTGGTGTGGTGCTATTTTTAGTGTCTGTCTCTAGATATATAGGATACTCCCACGGTTGTTTTCTATTTAATTGTCCATCCACGTGCTTGTGTTTTCCATAGAGTGTGTTGCAGTGAAATGGTTCCTGCAAAGCCCCTGCCTCCTTCCTGAAACCCTCTACCCCATAGCAGTGCCCCATGCACCAGCACCGTGGCCCCAGGCCACGTCAGAGTAAACAAACCACAGACTAAAATTGCAGCCATTCAAGAGAATGGAGTCTTTAATTTGGGCTTAAAATAGCCCACTGTCTGAGAGTTCGAGGGACCGGGAGCAAGGTGTAATCGCAGGAATGAGTGGAGGAGACCCATCTCAGGATGACTGAGAAGCGGCCGCGAGCTGGGAGAAAGCGGGCATGGGGATTGTGGGCTGCACTGGAGCCCCCCCATAGCTCATTTGAAGTTGGCCTCTTTCATAATGGAGTAGCAAATGATGTGGCAATAAAAATACAGGAGACCTGCCACCTCCATCTGGAATGCTTATCTGTTCTCCTGTCTTTCCTTAAAACTGTGTGTGAGCACCACTGTAATATTAGCTACAGTCAGGACCATTACATTGCTGAATTCCTGGGCCACCATTCACCTTATGTACTTTAGTCGTGCCATTCTCACTGTATACCATGGAACGATGCCCCCTGGAGTCGTGTGAGCAGCAATACTGGCAACAATAAGAGCAAAGAAATGGAGCACTTACGAGCTAGGCGTTGCGCTAACTGCTTGACGTGTCTAACCTTGCCTAGTTCTCAACCCAACCTGAGGAAAGAGGACACCCATTTTACAGATTGTCCACATATTACAGATTTAAAAAAAGAGGCACAGAGAGTTAAAATCTTCCCAGAATCATGTTGTTACTTTTGTCCACCAAGTGCAGAATAAGCTTCAGTCTGATGCAGAGTGGATACCTACACTTTTAACCGTTATGTTTCCCCCCCTATATTGTTGTGGTTGTTACTTTTTTTTTTTTTTTTGACTGCCACTTCCTTGTTTTTGACCCGCCTAGACTCTCTAAGCTCCTAGATCAGGGGTCAGTAGAGGGCCACATCATACATACATATTTAGGCTCTGGGTCTCTTAGTCTCAGTGGCAGCTACGCAACTCTGCCCCTGTCACGTGAAGGCAGCCATAGACAATGTATAAACGGATGAGTGAGGCTTGGTTCCAAGAAGACTGTATTTATGGATACTAAAATTTGAATTTCATATAATTTTTTGTGTCACGAAATATTATCCTTTTGATTTTTTTCCAACCATTTAAAAATATAAAAACCATTCTTAGCTCCCAATCCATACAAAAACAGGCAGTGGGGTGGATCTGGCCTGTGAGCTATAGTTTGCTGACCCCTGTCTTGGTGTGCGGGGATGTGAAGTGTGATGTATTTAATTGTGCTTTCTCAGGATAGGACTCGGTCCTGGCACTCAGTTGCCATTCATAAACGATGATTGAATGAATTACTCCATACTCTCTCAGGTGTGCTGGCTGACCTGGGGACACTGCTGCTTTCTGGGGAAAGGGTAAAAATTTTTCTTTTCTGAACAAGGGATGGAAATCCACTTTGTGGCAATGGCTGAGGAGAGGGCAGGAGCCTCCCTCTTGTGGGTCTTCATGGATGTTTGCACGAGTAAAGAGAATTTTCCTTTTTATGTAGAGATTTTTCACAAATAGACCTATAGAACGTGATTTGTAATAGGAAACAGACTTCCCCCCTTAAGATAAATGGAATGTCCCCACCTCCCAAACTGAAAACTCCTCCTTACCAAGGAAACAAACTGGATTCTCAAAGGAATAATCAGAAGTTTTAAAAAATTGTCATAATTAAGATATGGTTTCCTAGATGATGAGAGGAGGTTTGTCTTTGCTGGGAGTGGATGTGGAGTTTTGGTTGGAGAAGCAGATGGGCCCTGTTCGTCCCTAATTCCTGTCCCTTGGCATTTTGTCAGTGCCAGATGGGGGAAGTGGCTTCTGCCTGAATGGGGTTGGTGGTCCCACTCTGGTCCCACTGTCTGGCTGTATTCTATTCCTTTCCAAATCTTCATCACTCTACTGAAGTAAGTCCCCATTCCTCAGCCAAGCTTCCTGACAGCTGCAGTTCATTTTGATCCATGGGAGAGTTGCCTGAGCAAAGTCATGGCACTTGGAATGAGCCTGGTGAGTACAGAGGACCTGCCTCGCTGTTTGCGGACACATTTCCAGGTAGCTAGGGCATTTGGCTGAGGCCTCTCCTCTCCATGAAGGTAGAGAACAATAGAGGGTGGAGGAGCCCAGTGCTAAGCACCTGGCCAAAGTCAGCATCAGCATCAGCATCAGCTGTATCTTTGGCCAAGGCCCATTGTGTGGAGTCAACAAGAGTTAATATACAAGTTATAGTCGTTAAGGAGAGGGAGGAGTTGCAGTCATTGGATCCAAAGACTTTACCTCCCTAGTTCTTCCCTGGGTCCTGGAGACATGAAGGTAAACCCCACAGCCCTTGCCCTTATTGCTTACAGGCTAATAAAGGAGACAAACTTGGTGCCTTCAATTCCCTGAGAGTTTAGAGCAAAGAGCAGGGAGCTCAGACCATCCAGGTCTCCCCTCCAGAATCATTACTCCGTCGATAATACTTTGAAGATGTGTGAACTGGGGCAAGTTATTTAACCTCTTTGGACTTTACTTTCCCATAAACACAATTTTTGGTTTTCATACTAACATACTATGATGGTGATGACAAGAGTATCACCCTTATAGGATTGCTGTGATGTTTCAGGGGAGATGAACAGTGACTGACATGCCATGAAAAAATCAATACATGGGAAAACTATTATTATTACTTTTTTTTTTTTTGAGATGGAGTCTAGACCTGTCACCCAGGCTGGAGTGCAATGGCACAATTTTGGCTCACTGCAACCTCCACTTTCCTGGGTTCAAGTGATTCTCCTGCCTCAGCCTCCTGAGTAGCTGAGACTACAAGCACGTACCACCACACCTGGCTAATTTTTTGTATCTTTAGTAGAGAGGGGGTTTCAACATGTTGGCCAGGCTGGTCTTGAATTCCTGACCTTGTGATCTGCCCGCCTCGGCCTCCCAAAGTGCTGGGATTACAGGAATGAGCCACTGCACCCAGTGAAAACTATTATTAATCATTATTTTTTATAGTTTTCCAGCAGTACAACTTTTTAAAAAATTATAAATTGCTTTCTCTTACATTGGCTCACTTGAGCATCTCAAAATCCTCTGAGGTTCTGCAAGTGCTGCTAACCCATTTTGCAGATAAGGGTGGTTTGCCTGAAACACACAAGTAGTAATGAAACTGGGACCCGAGGCCTGATGCTACAGCTGCTGTCTAGTTTTCCTGAACTCTGTACCATGCTGCCTTCTCTCATGGGTATGGGGGTTGTGTCTGCTCTGCGGGTGAGGCCCAGATGTCTAAGAACAGTTCTCCGCTTTCAAGGAGTTTATATCTTCTTAAAATTGAAAGAGCTTTGACCTCAAAATTGGAGAGTTCGCCTGTAAGTGAGGGCCACTTTTGCTGTCTCCAGCAAGGGAAGACAGGCAGGAAAATGACTAGCTAGGAGTCTTATGTGGTGCCGTCAAATGACACTCAGAATTTCCTTGTGTTGAACCTGCAGAGACCTGTCTCTGATTTCCTGCGTGTCACTCGGCAAATTCACTCCATGTGTGAAATGAGCAACAAAGCCAGCTCTCTGGTGGATGGTGTTAGCACCAAGTTGCATCACATTCCCCCCTCCGCCACTCCTCCTTCGCAACAGACCTTAACGTTATTCTGTGATTACTTCGCATCATCCTTCCCAAATGTGCATCAAATTAAAGAGTTATTAGGGCATGGCAGGACATGTTTATAGGGAAGAATTTCCTTTAAAGTCACAGCTCAGCCTGAACTCACTTTATTAGTGTTTATACAAAGTATGTAGTCTGTTCCAATGCAGTCCATGTTTATATTCCTGCAGCAATCATTGCATTCCTAGGGCTGCTCCTTCGTTTTCTTAAAGCGATTACTGCACCTTTATTAAAAGTTAATAGTGTGTGTGCTCTGTGGCTGGTTGGATTTGGAGGTAGGCACCATTCAGAGAATGATACTTGACCAAGATATGTCCTGCAAATAGCCGTAGACTTAGAAGTGGTCTTCAGCCCAAGTGGGCAGGAAGAAGGTCTCCCTAAGAACAAAGACATGGTGGGCAGCCAGGCCCCATGTGAGTACTTCCATTGTCACCCACTCCTGTTGTGGATATTTTGTGGCTCTAGCTGGGAATGACCATTTATGTTGATCTGCCCAAGACAGTCCCAATCTTTGCCTGTTTTCATGGTATAATTGTTAATGACATCCCCTTTAACTCGCAAAAGTATTCAAGTTTGGATAATAAATCATATGGTCATTTCAGTTCTAACCGATGCCCATATTTACTGGTATAAGTGAAGTATATCAACTTTAGGTCTCAAGCCATTGTCAATTAATGGCAAATGTAACTCAGTTAAAACTGTCAATAAAGACCTCAAGTTAACATCCGTCATTCAACAGATATTGATTTGTGCCTTTCATGTGCCAGGCGTTGTGCTGAGCCTTGGGGATTCAAACATAAATCAGATATGGCCCTGGAGCCCTGTAAGTTGGAGTTAGTTAGTTTAGCTGAAATTTTGGGTATGTTGCTAAAACTCTCTGACCAGCTCATTTCTATTTGTCTTCCACCCTTTAGGACTCTATTGTTGCAAGTTGATTGTTAAATTTTCAGCCACTAATACTCATTCATTTGGTACTTCTCGGCTTGTGACCGTAGACAAGTGTCTTAATCTCCCTGTGCCTCTATTTGTTCAGTCGTAAAATGGGACTCATAGCATCAACCGCATAGGCTGGTTGTGAGGATTAAAAAAAAACCCAAACGTGAAGTGGTTGGCATAGTCCGTGGCACATGGTAAACACTCATTGCAGATTGGCTTTTGCATAATAAATAGCAGAAAGTTCTTTGGACCTTAAGATTGGCTGGCTGCAGCATTTGCACCTATATTTACTGGAGTTAAGTGATCTTCTTAAAACATTGCTTAAAGTAATATGTGTTAGATTCCAAAGCCAGTGAGAATTATTGTGACCCTAGGGGATCAGCCAGTTTATTTTCCTCCTTTTAAAGATGAGGAAGGAAAATTTGACAAGGTCATGTTGTGAGTTACAGAGCATGGATAAAGATCATGGATGCCTAACTTTTGGGCCATTCTTTCCTACGATGCCATATTTCTAGGTGTATCAGTTAGTATAGACGAGGATAAGCTGCAGCAACAAATAAGCCCAGATATATCAGTAGCAAAACACAATAAAGCTGTATTGCTTCTTCTTCCTCATATCAGAGTCGAGTAGAACTGGTCTGGGTGGTCTTAGGTGGCTTATGCTCCACATTGTCACTTAGGAACCCAGGCTGCTTTCCTTTTGGGGACCCCACCATTTTTGACACGTGATCTCTACATGCCAGGAAGACAAGAAAAGGAAAGAGAGTGACATGCTTGAAGGATGTTTTATAGCCTTGACTGGAAATGGCACATATTATTTCCACCCACATTCCTTTTCTTCAGAAATCAGTCATATTGTCCCACTTAGATGCAAAGGGCACAGGAAATTTAATCTTGCTGTTTGCCTAGGAGGAAAATGGAACCGTTTGGTGAACACAAAGCACTATTTTTGCCACCGTATTCTCTACATTTTGCTACATTTCCAAAGGTTGACTCGAGTCTCTTCTAGGATTTGTTTTCTGCCTCCCAGTGATTGGAGGAGCCATTTTATCACATGTTCTCCTATGCAGTGCAGGGAAGGGTTTTGAGAACAGGCCTTGTAAGGTATTTGGAAGGATTTGAGATTTCTGAGTATGATAATAAAGGACATAAAAGGTGAACCCTTTGGACTGATGGTCACCACCTGGAGGTTAGTGCTGAGAAAAAAACACATTACCTTAAGTCATCACAGGAAGAATTTAGGAAGGATTTTTTGTTTATTCCTGAGTGTGAGGGCTAGGATGTCCTGGGTGTGTCTGGAAGGGATCACTGTCTCTGCAGATGCTTTGGTGTGCCTGGAGTGGATGAAGGAGATTTTGGGTGGGGCTGTGGATTAGACCAGGTACCCCTTTGTGTTGGAAGCAGCAAGGTCCTGCCAACATCATCATCTTATTCACGCTTACATTTTGCCTGAATAATAGTCAGCCAATTGATGGTTGCTTCTTGAGTACTTACTGCATGAACAGCCCTGGGCCAGAATCACTTTACACATATCACCTCGTTTAATCCTTGCAGTATTGTAAGAGGTAGGTACCATGCTTATTATGCCCATTTAAAGATGGAGAAACAGGAGCTTAGGGATGGGGTAACTTGCCTAAAATCATGCTCTATATGCTTGATTTGAGCCTAGGCTATCTGATTCTAGGGCTTGCCTCCTTACGCGTTATGTTTGGCAGCAGGGATCTGACTGTGATGCCTAAAAGACGAAGGAGGTAACTTGAGTGAGGAAATCAGATCAGGTGGACTGGTGAATTGCAGGGCATGTACCTTTTGCAAATTGGGCAATTGCCTCCTAGTACCAGCTTACAGTGTCCACAAAAATCCATGGTTATCTGATAGACTGATTTTTGGAGACAAGCCAGAATTGCAGATTTGTATTTGAAATGCTCCCAAATTGGCAATTAATTTGCATATGTGAAAATCACAGTGAGAACCAGATTACACAGATCTGCAGCTCTGCAGGCCAGAGCTCACCGGTGGGCTACCAGTTTGCAAGTTCATCTCTGCTGTTCCCAGCAAAGAGCTAGTTGTATGCTGCTTTTTTTTTTTCCCCCCCTGGAGCATGGAGCTGAACGGAGCAAAACAGGGGCAGGGAGTCCTCCCGTTGCAAAGGATGAAAGAATAGAGACCCCACGCCCACTCCTTCTCTTTACAGGCCCTCACCATGACCACATCCAACCACCCGGGTTGCCCCTCTGTTTGGCCTGTTCTTCTCCCTGCAGGTAGCTGTCTGCACAGGGCTGGCTGCAAGCTTTTGCAGGTGTAAAATTATATATGCGAGAGTGTTGCCAAGCCAAAAATTTAGCCCAGAGAGGCTTAGTTCCCAAACAACTGAGGTAGTGTGAAGCCAGTTTTTAAAATCAAATTCAGCTCATTTCTTTCCCAAATGCATGTATGTTTTTAAACTTGCATGTGGTTATGTAACAGATGAGAATGAAGTGCAAAAATCAGAATAGTTAATAATGCCTCCTGCGGTGTGAGTCTGGAGAGGTAAAGCGTGAGATGGGAGCCCTATGGGGGTGATCTGAAGGGAAACACTGCTGCCCTTGACCTGGTAGGAAGGTGATTTGATGGTTTTCAAACACATGCTGTTTCTCTTTCATCAGGGTAGCTGGGTGGCTGGTATTAGGCCCTTTGAACTGGGGAGAGGAGACAGAGGAAGGCACCCATTAGGACAACCTGATATGAGCAGTTTCTGAGATCTGCCCTTGGGCTCATCAAAGAGCATCTTCCGCCAGGCACGGTGGCTGAAGCCTGTAATCCTAACACTTTGACAGACTGAGGCAAGTGGATCACTTGAGGTCAGGAGTTTGAGACCAGCCTGGCCAACATGGTGAAACCCCATCTCTGCAAAAATCAGCCAGGCGTGGTGGCTCGCGCCTATAGTCCCAGCTACTCGGGAGGCTGAGACAGGAGAATCCCTTGAAGCCAGGAGGTGGAGGTTGCAGTGAGCCGAGATTATGCCCCTGTACTCCAGCCTGGGAGACAGAGTGAGACTCCATCTCAAAAAAACAAACAAACAAACCCAAAAAGCATCTTCCTTTGGCCAAATGGCTAGAATTCTAGAATCCTGAATAGCTGAAACTC
This sequence comes from Cacajao melanocephalus, assembly GCA_963573385.1. Taxonomy (NCBI): domain Eukaryota; kingdom Metazoa; phylum Chordata; class Mammalia; order Primates; family Pitheciidae; genus Cacajao; species Cacajao melanocephalus. The sequence continues at coordinate 43,549 of CAUYLG010063960.1, read as the reverse complement.
TGCATGGTCACTTTATCTATGGGGAGAGTCTTAGATTAACTGGACTCCTTTTTTCAATGCTTTTTTTGGGGATATAGGAGGTGCATGAGTAGTATGTTTACTCCAGAAAACATTGATAATACTGATAAGCAAAATGTAAAATTTTTTTTTTTTTTTAAAAAGGAGGGGAAAAAAAGACCTTTGTTTTTCTACCCCGAGAAACCTAGAGTACATTTTTCTGAGTGTCTCTGCAGGGTCTTACTTCATCCAAGGTGTCTGGAGGAAGTTGAGGAGTATCCTCTTCAAGGTCCTTTGGGAGACAAGGCAAACATGCAGGAAACAGGCAGCAACATAAGAGGTGGAAGGAAACGTGATGAAAGACCAAAATGAGTTGTGCAGAGAGAGGCTGAATGATCCAGAAGTTCAGAAGTTCAGGGAAGGGAGAAGCTAGCATGGGATGGAGCATCTGGGGGAGGCTGCAGGGGGCGTGTGGGGCTGGACAAAGCCTGAACACTAGGCATATCTGTGTCCTGGGGCTGCCATAACAATGTACCACAAACTGGGCACCTTACAACAATCTATCCTTTCAGACATCTGGAGCCTGGCAATCTGAAATCGAGGTGTCATCAGGGCCAGGATCCTTCTGGAATCTGCAGGGGAGGGTGCTTCCTTGCTCTTTCCTGGCTCCTGGGTGTGCCAGCAGCCCTAGGTGTTCCTTGGTCTGCAGCTGCATCACCCCACTCTCTGCTTCTTTTGTCACACGGCGCTATCCCTGCGTGTCTCTGTCTCGTCTTCTTTTAATTATTAATTTTTTTGTTTGTTTTTCAGAGACAGGATCTTGCTCTGTCACTCTGGCTGGAGTGGTGCAATCATAGCTCACTGCAGCCTCTTCCTCCCTGGGCTTAAGCAATCCTACCACCTCAGCTTCCTGAGTATCTAGGCCTATAGGCGAGTACCACCATGCCTGGCTTGGTTTCTTTTTTGTAGAAATAGGGTCTTGCTATGTTGCCCAGGCTGGTCTCAAACTCCCTTCTGGCCTCAAGTAATCCTTCTGCCTTGGCCTCCCCAAATGCTGTGATTATCGGTGTGAGTCACTGTGCTCAGCCCTGTCTCCTTTGCTAATAAGGACACCAGTCCTGTTGGATTAGAGCCCACCCTAATGACCTCGTTTTACCCTGATTACATCTGCGTTGGGACTTCAATCTACCTTTTGGGCCACACAATTCAGCCCTTAGCAGAGCAGTAGGATTTAAATGGATGCAGGACTTTGAGGGCTTCTGAGACCAGCGTACAGCAGGAACAGATGTTCCCATGAAGTGCCTAGCACAGTTCCTGAGTCTGATAGGTGCTCAATACATGTCTGTGGCTATAAAGAAGGAAGAATTAAATGAGGCAAGCCAAGGACAGTAATGAGAACCCCTTTCTTATTGAGCTGTGGAATGAAATTGACATTTGGGGGAATTAATCTGGCAGGATTGATGGCAGGGGAATGAAGCCGAGAGCTGTTACATCGGTGGTTTCCCTGCTTGGCCCCTTTTATAGTTCCAATCCCCAAGCATGTTGTCAGCCCCATAGATGCCTCACAGTCTGGGTACCACCTGCCTCTATGATCCCATTTGGTGCCACTCTACTGTTGTCACCTGGACCTCCTTTTTGTTGCTTTCTTCTCTCGGGGCCTTTTTGTTTCTGTTCCTCTACCTGGCAACGTCTCCCTTCAGCCTCTCCTTCAACTGGATCCTTCTTTTCCTTCTAGTCTCAGACCAAATCTCATTCTCTACAAGACGTTCTTCCTGGACACCCTAGGGAGGGGAGTGCCTTCACTGCCTCTCACCACGTCTTTATTCTCTTCACCTCACCCTGCACTGTTTTCTAACTACGCCCATACTGCAATCTGTAGTCTCCTTATTTATTTGCGGTTGCCTGTCCTGTCTCTGCCCCTCTTTCCTGCCCCCCGCTCCCCTTTCCTGCCCCCCCACCCCCCTGTGTTAGTTTTTTATTGTTGTATAATGATCTTGCAGTGAACTTGCTGGCTTAAAACAACACACATTCAACACCTTCTGTTTGACTGTGCCCTCTGCTTCAGGGTCTCATAAGGCTGCACATAACGGTTTGGTTGAGGTTGCGGTTTCATCTCAAGGCTTGGCTGGAGAAGGACCTGCTTCAAAGCACTCAAGATTATTAGGAGAATTCAGTTCCTCTCAGCCTGTTAGGCAGAGGGCTTCAGGTTCCCGCTGGTTGTTTGAGTTCTTGGTTGCTTGTGGGTAGAGGCTGCCTCCAGTTCCTTGCGATGTGGGCCTCCCAAACATGGCCACATCACAGCCAGCAAGAGAAAGAGTCCTATAGCAAGACGGGCATTGCGGTCCCATGTAACAAGTCACAAAGGTGACATCTGACCACCTTTGTTGTGTTGCATGGGTTAGAAGCAGGTCTCTAGGTTCTGCCCACTCAAGGAGAGGGGAAGGTGGTGATCCTGGGTACCACCTTAGAATCTGTCTGCCACACCCAGCAAAGAAATAAAAGTTCCTTAAAAGGAACTTCTTTGCTATTATTCGACAGTCTATCCTTAGCCACCAGCATAGTGCCAGGTCTGGAGTGGGTGTTTAATAATAAAGGTTTGTTGTAGAAGAAAAGAAGCAAGGAAAGAAGGGAGGGATTTAAAAAAAGGAAAGGAGAGGGGGAGGGAAAGAAGGAAACAAGGAAAGAAGAGCGGAAAGAAGGAAGGAAAGAAGAGACGGAGGAAGGAAGCAAAAACCTGCTTTTCTCTTGCAGCTTGCTTTAACAGCCAAGTAAATCTGCTGGCAGTTATCCTAAGGCAATGCCTCTGGGCTTTTATACATGCTGGGTTTTTTTTTTTTAACCTAAAATTCTTTTTCTCTCTCTCACATATTCCCATGCCAACCTGAATATAGCCAACTCTTTCTTGAGGTCTCAATTAAAATGTCACCTTTTCCTGGATGCCTCCCCAACCCTATTCCCCAATTACTCCATACTCCTTCCTCCATAGTCTTCTGTAAGTTTTTGTTTATGCCTCTGGCATAGTATGGAGCAGGAGTCTATAAACGATAGCCCCTGGGCCAAATTCAGCCTTCAGTCTGTCTTTGTAAATAAAGTTTTATTGGCATGTAGCCATGCTCATTTATTTATATATTGTCTAAGGCTACTCTCACACTACAAAGCTGAGTTGAATAGTTGTGATAGAAACCATGGCTGGCAGAACCCAAATTATTTACTATCTGGCCTTTAAAGAAAAAGGTTGCCAAGCTATGGTATAGGGCATTTATCACAGTCTATGGTAATTGCTCCTTTATTTATTTTTTCCCCCTAAACTGAATTTCTTATGGGCAGAGCCCATGCCAGTATTGTTTATAGCTGTATACCAGCATTTAGCACAACTCCTGAAACAATGGTGAAGACTTGTTGAATGAATAAATGAATGAATAAATGAATGAATGATATATCAGTAAGAAATTGAAAACAGATATAAAATTCAAATTAGGAATATTCCAGGAGGGTTGATTTACAAAGGGATCATTTCAAAGGTGTGGATAAGGGATCATTTCAAAGGTGTGGATATGTTTCAGAGAATTGCAAAAGATAATGCAGAACCCAAAACAGTACAAGCAATGGAGCAGTTACCACATCTAAGCCAGAAGAAATGGGAGGAAGAAAAGTGTCCTGGAACCAAGAAATGAACAGTCATAAAGAGGAACTGTGACCTTTGGTGGCAAAACTAGCTAACCTGGGTGAGCTCTCGGGGAAGATGAATACCCGGTCCTTAGTGTGATCCTTCCCCCATCTCCTGCTTAAGTCATAGGGAAGTGAAAGAGCACACAACCCTGCCCTTTCTGTGATGTGGCCCATTCAGTTGGAAAGCATAGTGAGTGGATAACTGACACTGAGGCCACTGCTTTCTTGCCAACTTGTTCTGATTTGCTGGTGGTTAATGAAGGGTCAGGAAGTGCTATGGGGGCCTTTTAATTCTGGCTCCTCTTACCCCTTTCCTGAGTAGGAGTGCCCAAATCACACCATGAGATCTTTTTTTTAAAAAAAAAAATGTTTATTTTTTTAAAAGGACTACTCAAGTGCAGTTGTGAGAAGGAGGGGAAGAGTAGAACAAGGAGTTCAATCTGTAACCGTGAACAATCCGCTGAGATGACCACACTGGGACCTTGAGTGTGGAGACCTCATACATTGAAAGGCTTATTCAGGAGCAGCAGGTCTTCTCTCTGACTTCCTGCTTGTCTATTCCCCATGGTGTTTAGACCATATCCCTTAACGTTTCATTTTGCAAGTTCTTGCCTTGTTCTCTAAGAATATAAGTCTCAGCTCATCTCCTCAACTAGACTCCAGGCTCCTCGAGCGCAAGGACCAAGTCATACTTCATTTTCAAAAAATTCATTTGGTTATGGGTTCCCAACAGATGACAATTATGGAGTTATTGACAGGATGACAGGACTTTTTAGGTCAGGTAGTCCAGCCTCCTACTCATCACGAGGATCTCCTAGACATCATACCCAACATGAGTTCACTTAATCTTTGCTTGCATATCCTTGTAATAGGAAATGACTGCATTGTATGGCAGCCCCTACAAGTTCACCGCATGTCCACCGCATGTCGAGACCCGATCTTCTTTCCTGAAACCCAGAAGGCAGTATTCTGTAAACACTTGGTGTACAGGAACAGATAGTCTTAAAAGTCTGGTGTAAGCAATGGTGTGCTCCCCAACTATGTGTGTTTCACCATCACAGATGAACATCTTTCTAAAAGTTTATCCCAAGCAGCTACACCATTGCATCCTCTCCCTACAAGTTGTTGCCTGTAGGTGAAAAATTAACCCCTCTGAATGCTGTTTAGAAAGTACTTTCTCGGGTATGGTGGCTCATGACTGCAATCCAGCACTTTGGGAGGCCAAGGCCAGTGGATCGCCTGAGGTCAGGAGTTCAAGACCAGCCTGACCAACACGGTGAAAACCTGTCTTTACTAAAAATACAAAAATTACTTGGGTGTGGTGGTGGGCGCCTGTAATCCCATCTACTAGGGAAGCTGAGGCAGGAGAATTGGTTGAACCTGGGAGGTGAAGTTTGCAGTGAACCGAGATGGCGCCACTGCCCTCCAGCCTGGGCAACAGAGCGAGACTCCATCTCAGAAAAATACTTCCTCACATACTTTCTCCATTGAGCCTCATGGTAATCCAACAGAGGTGGTATTTTGGGTCATGTTTTACAAAAATCACATCAACGACAACTGGAGCTCCGTAAAGTCAAGTGCCTTTCTCAAAGCCACATAGCTAAGGACCGAAAAGGTTGGGATTCAAATCCACACCATTTGAATTTATAATTGAAGCCCTTTTCCCCTCATGATGCTGTTTCACTGGGGGCTGTTTTTTCACTCTTTGCTCTTCCCAGATGTGCCACAGCCAGAAGAAAATTTTACAAGAATGCCGCAGAATGAATAATAAGAAGGGTATGGATATACATGTGCCAAGATAGGGCCAGTGGCCGGACCTAGAAAATGTCATCTTTGTTTCATTTTTTCCAATGTTGTTCTGAATTATTCTTTGTCTGTACCCCACCCAAGGTGTCAAACAGATGTGAAAATACCACAAAGCTCCAAGTCTCAGCATTGGTTTATGATTCACTGATTGGGATGGGGAAAAATAATCTAAATTACCATGGTGATGCCTGTTTATAGAGGCAACATGGCAGATGCAGAGTAACATGACCAAAACCAGACAGGGGCAAACACAGCAAGAATGCTCTTCCTCCTTGAGCTTGCAGAGGGGACTCAGCCACTTCCTCTGGTCGAGACTTCACTGGGAGGCTGGGTAGGAAATGTGCCATCTTGGCTAGAGTGGGGAAAGCAAAGCTACTAAGGGTATGTCTTCGTTTTCTTCCAAGGCATGGGAGTGGGAAATTCTGTTCTGTTTATTTGTTTGGGTATGTATTTATACATTCTTTTAAAAAATTCAGTGGATAACCTGATGCAGTAGAAAAATGCTCTAGTGGTAGATGAGCAGTAGGATGTGATGAGGGAAATGATGGACTTTGCATTCAGAGAGCCCAGGTTCAAATCTCGGCATTACCCACTTCCTGGTGTGTGAACTCATGTCAAATTTCTTTATTAGTAAAAATCTTCTAAGCTTAGGGTGGGAATGGGGGAAACTAAGCTGCAGTCTCCTTATGTGAAAAATGAGATAATAATAGTACCATATACCGTTACTGTCTAGATTAGATAAAATGAACACAGTCCTTAGTATAGTACCTGGTGCGTTGTATGGATTGAGCAAATATCAGCTTTTATTAAGGTTGATCTACAGCATTTTAATCTGTTAAAGTAAGACAATACCTACCTTTCAGAACTAATGCAAAGAGAAGAAGAAGAAAGTGTGGAAGGCTAGGCGTAGTGGTTCACGCCTGTAATCCCAGCACTTTGGGAGGCCAAGGTGAGTGGATCACCTGAGGTCAGAAGTTCGAGACCAGCCTGGCCAACATGGTGAAACCCTATTTCTTCTAAAAATATAAAAAAATCAGCCAGACATGGTGGTGGGCGCCTATAATCCCAGTTACTTGGAAAGCTGAGGCAGGAGAATCACTTGATCCCTGGAGGCGGACGTTGCAGTGAGCTAAGGTCACACCATTGCACTCCATCCAGCCTGGATGACAGTGAGACTCCATCTCCCGAAAAAAATAATAAAGCTTAGAAAGCTGTTGTATCAAAGGTGTTCCACTTGTCAATGTAGACTGCCATAACAAATACTTCCCAAATTTCAGTGGTTTAGGAGTTATTTCTTGAATATGTCTGAGTCTAATGTGTGTAAATGGTGGCAGGAGGCAGTAGGGGGATCAAGGGAGGAGAGGTCTCTGTTCCATGCAGTCATTCAAGGACTCGGGCTCTTTCAATTTCCTATCCCTGGGGTCCTCCACTGCATCTACTGAATCCCACCCAAGATGAGAGAAGAGAAAGAATGTGGACGATGGGGCAGGAAGTTTTATTCCTCAGGCCTGAAAGCAGCATATAGTACTTTTGCTGCTGTAATGGCGATGAGAATTCAGTCACATGGCTGCACGTACATGCAAGGAAAGCTGGGAAATGTAATCTATCTGTATGCTCAGGCTGGTGAGTTATCCATGATTATCATTCGTTGAGCATTGTGGCAGACTGGTGAGTTCATGAAACCCTTTTCCCTCTTCTTGAGCACAACTCAAGGCAACTCACCAGTCTGCCACAATACTCAATGAATGATAATCATTACTGTGATTAGTAATGTAACATAGGTGATTCCTATGATCTTAAATCCCACTTGGAGGGATGGGCATCTCTAGTTATGCAGTCTTTACTCCTTTGAGCCTGAGAGAAGGAACAATCCTCACCTTATCCCCAGAATAACTTGGGAGCCTTCTGCCCTCATGAACCATCTTTAACCATAATGACAGAACTGAGGTCCTCAGAGGTGGCATGCAAGTCTCAGAAAGGCCTTGCCATGAAAAGCCATGTGAATGGGGTTCCATTGCTAATGGTAAATATTGAGAATTCAGAAGGTGACTTTCTCCTCCTTTCTGTTCCACCTCTGTATTGTTGCAAAATGAATCACCCCAAAACTTCATGGATTAAGACACAGAGCTCACTTTAGTACAGTCATGTGTTGTTTAATGACAGGGATACATTCTGAAAAATGTGTCCTTGGCAATTTCATTGTTGTGTGAAAGTCAGAAGTGCACTTTCATAAACCTAGATGGTATAGCCTACTACACACTTAGGTGATACAGTTATAGCCTATTGCTTCTAGGCTATAAACCTGCACAGCAAGTTATTCTACTGAATACTAGAGGCAGTTGTAACACATTGCTGAGCAATGGTGAGTATTTGTGTGTCTAGGTATCTACTGTTTTGTTGCTGTTCTTTTAAGAGACAGGGTCTTGCTCTGCTATTCAGTCCAGGCTTGCACTCCTGGATTGCTGCAGCAATCCTCCTACCTCAGCCTCCTGAGTGGCTGGATTGGTATATAACACCATGCCTGGCTAAATATATAAACATGGAAAAGAAAGGCACATAAATAAAAATACAGTATAAAAGATAAAAAATCATGTACCTAAATAGGTACTTACCATGAGTGGGGCTTGCACGACTGGAAGTTGCTCCGGGAGAGTCAGTGAGTGAAGGGGGAGTGGATGTGAAGGCCTAGGACATTACTATTCACTACTGTTGATTTGACAAACACTGTACACTTAGGCTATGCTACATTTTTTTTTAAATGTCTCTTCAATAGTAATCTTAGCTTACTATATAACTTTTTAACTTTATAAATTTTCAATTTTTATTCGTAATAGCACTTAGCTTAAAACAAACTGTGTAGCTATACAAAAAATTTTCTTCCCTTATATTCTTATTCTACAAACATTTTTCGACATTTACAATTTTTATTTTTTTACTTTGTAAACTTTTTGTATTAAAAACTAAGACACAAGCACACACATTAGCCTAGGTCTACACAGGTTGGGATCATCCATCTCGCTGTCTTCCGCCTCCCCATCTCGTCCCACTGCAAGGTCTTCAAGGGCAGTAACATGCATGGAGCTGTCATCTCTTAAGATAACAATGACTTCCTCTGGAATACCTCCTCAAGGACCTGCCTAAAGCTGTTTTACCATTAACTTTTTTTTTTTAACAAGTTGGAGTACACTCTAAAATAGTGATAAAAGTATGGCATAGTAAATACCACTAACACAGTCATTTATTATCATTATCAAGTACTATGTATTGTACATAATTGCATGCACTGTACTTTTATACAACTGGCAGTGCAGATTTGTTTTCACCAGCACCACATAAACATGTAAGTGATATGATGTTACGATGTGAGTAGAAATTTTCAGCTCCATTATAATCTTACGGGACCACCATCAGATATGCCATCCTCATTGAGTGAAACATTGCTATATGGCACATGACTGTATTATCTCTTACAGCTTCTGTGGGTCAGGATTTCAAGACTGGTTCATTCAGCTGGGTGGTTCTGGCTTTGAGTTTCTCATAAGTTATAACCAGATGGTGGCTGAGTCCGAGTCCCAAAGGTATCTGCACTTAATGTGCCTGACCTCTAGGCTGGAAGGACTCAGGCTACGGCTGGGTCTTCCCTGGCACATCTCCTCCCCGCTCTCTCTCTCTCTCTCTCATCCACCATGTGGTCTCACCAGCAGGGAGGCTTCAGATCATCTCCTTTTCTCATATGGCAGCTCAAGGCTGCAGTGCAACTGAGGAGAGAACGAGAGAGCGAGCCCCTCCCACTGCCTCTTCTAAGCTAGCCTCAGGAGCTCTGCAGCGTCACTTCTGCCACAGTTCTGTTTGTCCAGCACTCTCAAAGGTCTGCTCAAGTTCCAGGGAAATTGGTGGAGACCCTACATCTTGATAGCAAGTGTGTCAAAAAAAAAAAAAAATGACAGACATGTTGGGAGACCAACACACTTCCCGCATCCACATCTGGACACTGTCCTTGCCCCCATCCAGGATCACCCCTCCTGTTGACAGTTTAGAACCCATCCCAGGCTGACATACACTGACTCCCTTGAGGCCAGAGCTGAAGGTCATAAAGGTCTGGAGGAGCCTGGGTGGGGACAGTGAGGACTAGCCTTGGGATAGGCAGCCTGTCCTCCGGGTCAATATAACCCATTCCCATTTCTAACCATGTGTGTTCAGGCCCCAGCTTTGTGTTTCTCATCATCCCATGGTCTGCAGGCATGCAGGCCCAGAGAAGTTAAGCAAATTACTTAAACTCACACAGCCCAGCTGTGTGGAGTTAGGGGCTGGAGCCGTCTCACCTCAAAGCCTACGTGCTCCCTGGCCTTTTCTGGCAGTATGTGTATTTGGGAGGTGGGCAGAGGCAGGGCAGCGCAGCTCAGTGGAAGGGGAGAGCCCATTCCTCCTCCATAGCCCCTGTGTCACTTATACTCGGATACCATGAAAATGAGGCCACAGAAATGCTGCGAAGGACAGGCAGTAGGGGGAGAGGGGTGCTCTTGGCCCCTTCATTCTATTTTTCAGCCACAAAATAAAATCTTCTCTTTACCTTTACGAAGAGAGCACACCAACGAGGAGTGTCTTGGGGATCCCAGGATTCATCTGTAGGCACAAAGTTTGGGGTACTGAGCTGTCAGCTTCTGCTGGTAGACTGAAATTTCAGAGTGAAGATGGGAGAGATGTGCTTCAACTAATTACAGTAATAGCTGCCATGATTGAGTACTTAATAAGTGCCAGAAAAGTGCTGTGTGTACATCATCTCATTTAACCCTCATCAAAGCTCCTGAGGTCAAGATCGTCAGCCTCATTTGTAAATGGAGAAACTGTACCTCAGAGATGAAGTACACTGCCTTTTGATCACTCGGTAAGTGGCAGGACAGGGATTCAAGCTCAGGACTGCCTATCTCTGAAGCTCAGCTCCCAAACACTAACTCTGCCTGGGACAGCCCAACGGCAGAGCTCCCATCCCCCACTACATCCTCAGCATTTCAGCAGTGCACTCTGTGCTTTTACATAATAAATATTCATTGAAAATATTGGTGCTACAGATGCTGGCACAAGCTGCTGAGATACCATGCTGTGTCCTGGTAATTAAACCCTTAGTTGCGTTGTCATATTCACAGTTGTCAAGGTCCCCAAACATCCATCTGAATTCAGATGGGAGGTGAGAAGAACACGTGTGATGCTTTGGAGTGTGTACAGATTTCCATTTGTCTGCAAGTTTCTAATCCCTGCATGGATAACCCTTCTTTATTTTCCTGGGCAATTCTTGCTATTTTTTTTTCTAAACCAACACTTAAATTAGCCAGAGAAGTCTAAATACCGCTTTTCTCCATCACCAGCTAGTTCAGAAACAACTTTGATGCTGTTTTAGGTATTGGAAAACTCAAGGAGGAAGGGAGGAGGTACCTGAGTGAGGTTATTCAAGGACTCACTTGATTTTTAATTCAGTATTATGTTTGATATCAGGAGAGTAATCTCTCCTCAAATTTGATTTTTTTTTTAATATAAAGTGCTAGAATCTGAAAATTCCTTCTCTGTTCCTTTTATGCAACTGTATAAAGGAGACATAATTGCAGGGTGGCATCTTTAGGAAGTAAGAAGGAAAACCAAGAAGAGATGAACATTTGGATGGGGATTCACCATTGGAAAAAATGGCTCTTAGTATGTAAGTGTTCAGAAAGAAAGCAAAGACAATTCACAGATACCTTGTTGAAACTCCAAGGGCCAAAATTCTGAAAAGTTAGGGTTAGAGAAGGCATAATGTGTAGGGATCAATTATTCAGCATCCGTTATTGAGAATTGTAGCATATTATTCATGGTTCCTTGTTTGGCATTCAGTCCTGTTAGATTATTTTAGTGAACACGGAATGTTCACTCAGTTGGTCACAGGCTCATCCCTGACTTCAGTTTTTCCTAACTGTGGTTTTCCATGATCCATGCTGCCCCTCCACCCTGACTTTCATATCACCACTGCCACTTCAGCTCTTCTATGGCAAATTCTTCTCTTTGGGGCTGTATTCAGGAGCTTAAGCCTACAAGTTGAGATGGGAGTAACCCATGCAAACGTCTTTACCTAACATGTGAGATGAGCAAGATACGTCTGCTGCGTGCCAAGCACATATTCTACCATATGTTGAGTATGGAGTTAAATGAGATATGGCCTTTGTCCTCAGGGAGTTTGCAAACTAGCTGGAAAATAGACAATTTTTGTCTTGTTTGTTGGTTTCTAGCTACATACCGAAGTTAGGCAAGTTGTTTTGATTTCAAGGGACAGAAAATTCAACTCAAACTTGTTTAAATCAAAATAGAGGAGAGATGGGATAGAATGGGTCACACACTCTCAAAATACAGAGGTATCTGGCTTCAGGCATTAGTGGGTCTAGACATTCGCAGGAGAGCATCATCTGCTCACTGTTTTTGTGGTGGCGAGATGGCTTCTGGCTACCCTGAACAGCTTAGCAATCCCAGTAGATAAACAGTTATTGGGGTTTTGAGCACTTAGGCATTTCTGAAACAATTGCTGTGGTCAGAGAGACTGAAGATACTTACCAGCCTGGCCTGGATCGGATGCCCGCGCCTAGAGCTGGGAAGAGGGGTCAGCCCCATTTGTATGACATGATCTGAGAGTTGGGGGAGGAGAAACTTCCAACAGAAAAATTTGTTACCTAAAGAAGGGACCACAGAAGGCAGGCAGTTAAACATAACAGAGTTCTGCTATGCACATAATGAATGGTTTATTCCATACAATATCCTTAAGGTTAGCCGGGCATGCTCAAGGGATATCGTTAATCATCAGAATTGCCTTCTTCTGGACAAGCAACGTCCCTTCAGTCCTAGCCAGTCTGGATTAAATAGACCATAATTGTAACCCACAAAAATCTGACCTGAATTTGCTCTCCATTGCAGTGACCTGGACAGAAATAATATCACCAGGATCACCAAGATGGACTTCGCTGGGCTAAAGAACCTCCGAGTCTTGTAAGTAGTTGATAGCTCTCTGGTGCATTTTCATTTTTAGCTCTTCAGCCTCACAAAAAAAAAAAATGCTCCATTGCCCCTGACATCACACTCCCAAGCCCTGGACAACAGGACTTCACCATTCTGCAGCAGAAAGCCCCTCATTAGTGTACTCACATGCTCACAGGTATCACATTCCGTGTCTGGATGCTGCTGGCCGAGCTAGATTGATGGAAGAACTTAGCTCCAGTGATAGGGAAAGTGGAAGGCTATGAACAAATAAATCAACATGCCCAGCTTCTAGGATGACAGCGATGTCAGATTGACTAACCATGCTTCCCTTCCATAGAGATTATAATTTCTTCTCCAGCCTGTGCATTAAAAGAGCAATCAGGACAAAAGTTATTTGTCTTGTAGCTTAATGGAGAGGAGGGGAGGAGAGCATCAGAAAGGGTCAGAGCCCTTGTTGAACACCCACAGCTGTGCAGACAGGTAGCAAAATTTGAGATGTGCATTGATGGACTAGGGGAGCAAGGAATATTAGGTTTCATTGCTAAATATTGAAAACTTTCATCCATCCTTAAGTCTGTGAGTGATAAGAAACTTCCCAAGTGCTTGTCTGTTGAAAAGTCGAAGACATTCAGAGACGTACAGGAACAAGCAATTTAGATCTTCTTTTTCTTCTTTACTTGGTGGTTAATTTTGACACATAAAACATGGCTCCAGACAAGAAGTACAGCCTGGGCCATTTGGCCACTGCCTTGGTATTTGTATGCCATGGAATCTTGGATGACAAACTGTTACTAGAAGTAACAGCTAAAGTCTTGATACCTGAAGCTACGTCCTTTTTACCAATAGCCCTGTATAATAAACAGAATGAGTTTTGTACTTGGGACAGAAAGTACCAGGTTCTGGTCCTGATTCAGAATTAGCTACCCATGAAACCTTGGGCAAATTACTTTTCCTCCATGGGCCTCAGTTTTCTCATCTGAAATATAGGGAAAATATGGGGTTTGAATTATTTTCAATTCTCATAGTTACACATGTGGTGCTTCATAGTTTTAACATTTTCTGATTATTCTGACGATTACCTGTGAAGCATTAATTTTACAACATTGTTTTTCTTTTCTCATTGAGTTGTTAGTAATGATGATGATGGACATGATACTTTCCTGGGCCCAGTGTGATATTACATAGTGGTAACACACAAGGTGGGCAGTATGATGAGCCCCTATTTATAGCAGAGGAAACAGAGGCGTGGGTAGGTGAAGTAGTCCCAACTCCACATAGAAGGTGACTGAAGGAGCTGGAATTGGAACCCAGGCTCTGTGCTCTCTAACCTCCATGCGGTGCCACTGTGCATTTGCATTATAGAAAGCTGGGAAAACCAAGGCAGTGATAGTCCACCCATTTTGTGAATGTAACACTGCTAACGTGGGGGCTTTTCTAAGCTGCTCTTGTGTACTCGTGTGGGGATGTGGGGATCTGAATGCTGGGCTTCCAGCTTGCAGATGCTCTCCATGCCAACATGTTCTCCGTCTTTGGTCTCGGACCCTCTCTTCTCACCACCCTCAAAGGGAGGGCACACCCTGGGCCAGGTCTGTCTTTTGCTCCAGCAACCACGTGGCTGTCGAGTGACTGGTAGTTCTGACAAGGTATGGGAGGATCAGAATCGAGATTGGGCTAAGGGTGGGGGAATTCCATGATTCAGTTTTAGGATGATTGTTATTGAACAGGTATAGGTAGCAACTCCTGATTCTATGTCATTTTCCAGGTTAAAAAATAGATGCTTGTTTACCTTCTCTCTTTATTTTTTTAAATTTATTTCCCCTGTGTCTGTGAGAGATTTCCTTTTATGCAAGTCAGATATTTCACCGAATGCTTCATCTTCTAACAAAGTCAAAAACAATGCTTTGATTTTCTTAGCGTTACATCAGAAAGACTAATAAAAATTCCAATTTTCGTATCTGCTCTCTGCAAGTAGAAAGTTTAAAATAATCACAAAAGATTGTTTTAATGTCCCCTGGATGGTCTGCAACATTCCCTTGACTACAGTTTATCTTTTCAGTTAATTGGTACATTCCTCTTATTTTGATAAGCAATGCCAAAAAGCCTTCCCCTCCTCCCCCCCATAGACTATTAATATACTCTGTTTCATTATCTTCCTTATCAACTCAAAGATAATCCCATTCAAGTGGTCCTTTATTACTGTGAAAGAATCTGCCTGGTGGAATAGCTGAAATGCTTTCTAACTAACACCAATAAAATATCCAGACATTTTTACCATATTTTTCCTCAATCTATTCTTTTTAGCTGAGTAACCTAGACAACTATCTTTTTTGAAAAGATTTTTTTCACACCTTGGCACATTCCCCATATCTGTTTCTTATTTACAATTTCTAGAGAAGCTAGAAAAGATTCAGTAGTCTTGAATAATTTGCCACCCATTTCTATGTCAAACTGTTAATATGGGCAAAAGCAGATAAAACAGAGATTAAGGAACTTCAGTCTCAACCCAGAAGAGTTTTCCGCAAATGAAGAGCATTTAAGGAGAATTTAGAAGAACTGCCTGGGACAATTTTTTCTTCCATGGGTGGACGTAGGAAAAAGTCTCTTCTGGTGGTATCAATTATGTTCCATTTCTTAGTAGTCTGTTTAAGGGCTCTGCTCTGCTCACAACGTGGGAGCCAGCTTTATCCCAAATGGGGTTAATAAAAAAAGTTAAACTCAGCCCCAGCCATCATCATCACATGGGGACAATTTCCGATCCTGATCCAGTGCTAAAACTAAAAAAACCAACAATGCCAAAAGAGCTGAAAATGAACACAGGCTCTGTTCTTCTAATTTGGAACAGACTACAGCCATGGACAGCCCTTCTGGGTGTCCAGCCCTTCCTGGATCCCCTGTCTGAAAATGCGGGGAAGATATCGATGGCTTGATTGTATGCTAATGGCTTGCATCTAAGCCCAGAAATCTGGATGGGAGGGTCTTAGTTCATTCACTCATTGCTTCATTTATTCATCAAATAATGATTTATTGCGCCTCTGAGTGCCAGGTTCTAGGCTGGACTCTGAGGGATCTAGGAAGTAGACCTTGAAGGAAAGTAGATGCCTGGTCAGTGAGGGTCCCAGCAGGAAAGAAGGCAAAGAGGAGAGTGAAGTAAAGAGTTGTTTACAGAGATGTGGGCAAAGTTAAGAGAAACTTAGAGGAGATAGTGCAGTTCCTTGAGGCTGGAGTCAAAACGGAGCCACTACTGTCCCCTGGGCCTCGAGGAGCACAGAGAGGGAGTAGTTATCAGAGCCTGGCAAAAGTCAGGACTACCTCACAGAAGTTGTGGTCTTAGGTAGAGGGATGCAGTCAGCCTGAAGTGGCTTGGCAGGGATGGAGAATAAATCCCCCAACCACACTCTTCTTCCACCCTCTGATCTCCTTCTCGTGACTCTCACTGGCTGAACCTGACAGGAATCCAGAAGTAAAAAAGCTGCTTGATGATCTTGATAGCTAGGTACGGTGGCTCATGCCTGTAATCCCAGCACTTTGGGAGGCTGAGGCAGGGGAATTGCTTAAACCCAAGAGTTCTAGACCAGCCTGGGCAACATTGTAAAACCCTGTCTCTTAAAAAAAAAAAAAAATTAGCTGGGTGTAGTGGCATGTGCCTATAGTCCCAGCAGCTTGCACCACTGCACTCCAGCATGTGTGACACAGTGAGACCCTGTCTTGGGGGGAGGGAGGGGATGTTTCTTGATGAAGCCAATAAAAGTCAGCTTTCCAGGGCCTACACAAGGAGGAAACAGTGTATCTTATACCGATATCCTTGCATCTCTTCTGTTTTCCTTTCTCATTATAGAAGGGATGAGTTAGGCTCCTTCAGAAACCCAGAGGGAATGTGGTACTCATAAACCCTAGAGTTGGTCCTTATCCATCAAGGAAATAATGATTGCAAACTCTTGACTGATTTGATTGGTGGATGGATAGTAAAACCTTAGCTCAGCAAAACCCCAGTCGCTAGTGTTGAAGTGTGATCCTATTTAGCATGATGTGCTAGTGTGAGACTATTAGCATTCCAAGGCCCTCCTTGCATATGGTGGAATAGAAAAGGAAGACAAGAGAAGGGATAAACATTTCTTAAGCCTCGAATTGTGTTGCAGAACCTGGGCTACATGATTGATTTATTCCATTTTTGTTCTCATAAGAACTTTTGCAATGTTTTATTTTCTCTGTTTTACAAATAAGGAAACTGAGTCTCAGAGAGGTTGACCAGTTAACTCACTCTTATACCATCAGCCAATGTGCAAGCAAAACAGAGCTTCTAAACAATCTGGTATGCTCACCAGACTGGGAGTAAGAGGGCCCACCCAACCTGGCTGTGGGAATTGGCATAAATAATTTCTCCTTTGGCAAGTCTTTTAGACTCTCCCTTCAAACGTTTGTGTAGCTGTTAAGTGAGGAGCTTGTGAGGCTGAGAAGTGCAGGAGGTTATGAAACACCTAATAGGGAGAGACTGTCATGGAGCACTCGGTTTGATACGAAGATGCAGCCTTCCCAGGGTTGCTCTTCCTCTCCATCTGCCATTTGTTTAGATGCTTGTGGGCAACTCTCCTCCTGCGTAATCCGGAGGAATCCATGGTCCTTCCTTAAACTCCACTTTCTAAAGAAACATTCTCCAATCACAACTGCATCCATGCTAAGTCCCATTCAGCTACCATGTATAATCTGTGTCATTTCCAAGCCTAAGCTTAGCCCCCTAGGGAAGCTACATAGCTTCCTACCTTCATTGCTTCTCTTCCCTGCTGTTTAGCTCATCCATTTAAGCTGGCATTTTTTTTTTTTAAGTTAGGGAAACAAATGTTTCATTGCATGTTCAATTCTTTGGATATACTGCGTGCATGAACCAAACTCACTTATACAGAGTGTTAAAGATTTGTAATCACCTTCTTGGAAGACTGAGGGGGGTTAGTAAAGCGTGTGGCTGGAGGGAGGGAGCCTTATCTTTTATGACCATCATCATGAGGTTGGGATTAGCTGGGCCCTCAGTGAGAGGAGTTCCTGGGACCAGGCTGGCTTTCTTAGCGATAGCCAGTGTCTCACAATAGCCTCACCCTTTCTACTAGGGTGAGCAGGGAAGGCCCTTTTCAATGAACTATTTTTGAATCCTTGGAGGAGGGAGCTCCCAGGAAAGAGATGCTGGATCTATGTGTGGTTTTTATAAGGAGCAGCTTTTACCTCTTTCTTTTCTGCGCAACATCCTGCAGTGCTTGGGGGGACATTTGCTGAGAACATTCTTAAAATAGAGACATGGAAACCAATCTGTCAGGTAGAAGTGTGCAGGCGGCGAAACCCTGGTTACCGTGACACCAAGCCGGGATATGAGTTATCTTGTCCCATCTGACTGATCCCAGTTGAAAGGACCGAGACGGTCACGGGAGGGGCCAAGTGACCATGCCTGCATGGCACGTAGCCTAGTATGAGGGTCCCTGTGCACAGCTTTGTCCTTAATCATTGCTGTCTCTGTGGTTGTAGGCATCTGGAAGACAACCAGGTCAGCGTCATTGAGAGGGGCGCCTTCCAGGACCTGAAGCAGCTGGAGCGACTGTAAGTACACCACAACCTCCTTTATTAAAGTGTTTATTTAATTTTAGTGTTTGGTTGTTGTTTTATTTATAAATTGGCCCTATGACCTTGTTAAGAAAAAGTCTACAGTGTTGTAATAAAATGTTCACTGTTATACTTAAAGCACATCAGATGCATGTTAAAGAGACACTGAGATCCGCTTACACTCCTTTTCTGTAAAAGTTGCTAGAATCAGCTTCCAGGGTTTGTTTCCCTTCTCCTCAGGCTTGAGCTCTGTCTTGGTACCTGTATAAGGGGCTGGTTTTTACCCAAGCGTAAGCCTTCCCTTCCACGGAGGAGGGAAGCCTGTAGTTATCCCTGTCATGAAATCCAGCATCAGATACTCCCTATTCCTCTGCACGGGCAGACGCTCCCTCCTGAGGCCTCTCCTCCCTGAGTGTTCTCTGCCCCACTCTTGTGGGAAGAGGAAGGACTGGTGAGTGGGCGCAGCCCTCAGTGCGCTTGTATCTCCTGTGAGTGAGCATCAGCCTGTGTCAAGAAGCCCCCACGTTTCCACGAGAGAATGCATTGCCAGTGGTTTAAAAATAAGCCACTGTTCTGACTCAATGAGAGGGAGAGAGGAAAAGGGGTGGGAATGGAAGACGGTTGGAGCCTCCATTTGTTTTGTTGATGAATACTTTTGCAGAAAACTCTTGTATTACTTTGATGAGGGGGGCTGCTCAGATGGTTAAGTAGGCAACTTCACCTTTCCTCTGTTAATCACATCTGGCAGCTCATAACATCTGGATATTTGCTTTCTGCCCTCTGAGCAGGGATTGTCCCCAAGAGCACTTAGTCATGCTGGTGGGTGGCTCTCTTCAAGGTTCCCTCTGAATCTCAGTTGCACTGACATTTCAGCCTCCTTCTCCTGCAGTTGGAGGGGTGAAGCTGCAACAGTTCATGGTTCTGCCAGCTTCCCTAGAAGAACTGTGTTCTGTTTACCTGTCCAGTTGCCAAATCTCATTTACAGAGGTAGGCTTGGGTAAGGCGGCATGCCCGGCCCTGACTAGTTAGCTTTGAGATGTGCGATGTTTTTTTTCCCCTGGAGTCAATTTATCTGAAGCTACGTAAGAACAGGGAAGGTCCCCATTGCATGTCGATTAGTATTACCCAGAAAAATGCTTTCCTTCCTCTCTGTTGTGTGAATTGTCTCATTTATTGTTCTCCTTTTGGGTCAAATCCCAGCATATGTCCTGCTGGTGTTGGTTTGGAAATATGACATTTATTTCTTGCAAGGGCAAATAGTTAAAAAAAAAAAAAAAAAAAAAAGAATGAATGTTGTCTCTGTTTACACATGTATTTTTAAGTTTCTTAAAACTCAAGTTCTCCTTATTTAGACCAAAGATAAGTACTTGTTGAGCCTGGTTCCTTTATATGAAATTGTCAACATTTCTACAGAAAGTTCAATACATGGTCCTTGATGAAAAGGCCACCGCTTGCTTAGTCTTCTGATGAGAAAGGTGAAAAAAAATTCTCCATTCATTAATTTCCTAGTTGTTGGGAAGAAGCTGAGTACCTTGGATATGCCAGGAACTATGCCAGTGTTTTACATGCTATTTGTATTTTTTATTGATACAAAATTCCTATGAGGTGTAATTACCCTCATTTTGCAGATGAAGAAACAGACCCAGAGAGACTGAGTCAATGAATGGTCAGGAGGGGAGCCAAGATTCAAAGCCTTTCTGTCTGACATGAAAGATGATGATCTTTCATACTCTTGTGCAGCAGATATTAAATGAAGTATGATCTTTAGCAAGGGTCCTGAAAATAGCCTCTCACATAAACATTTAACTCCAGAGAATATTGGTGAACTATTCTGGCAAAGCCTCTTTTCTTTGGTGAACAAGGCTGAATTGCCCATGCATGTCTGGGGAACTGAATGGATTACAATTGCAGAGGAAACCTGGTTATTTCTCCATGTTGGTGTATCAGGTAGGTAATGCTAGCTGCTATGCTAGATAAACCCTCAAATCTCAGTGACTGAACACAGTGGAAGTTTACTTCTTATTCATGTAAAACCCAATATGGGCATTCCTGATAAGGCCTCTCTCCTTCAAGTGGAGACTCGGGGACAAAGTCTTCTTCCTCTCCTCGACTTTACCCTCTTTAAATCCTGGCTTCCAAGGTACCAGTGTTTGTCTACATCAAGCCAGTAGAAAAGAAAAGAGCATGAAAAAATTCACATGGGAAGTTTTCAAATCTCAAGAAGTACATGTTGCTTCCACTCTCACATACTTTGGGCTAGAACTCAGTCACGTGGCCACAGGAAACTACAGAGGAGGGAGGAAAGAAAGGTAGTTGAGCTATGTGCCCAGGAAGTAGAAGAAACAGGCTTAGTGAACAGGTAGCCAATCTCTGACTTCTACTGCAAGTGATCTGAAGAGGTACTTAATCAGGATGAAGGTTGGAAATATAGGTAGCTGGGTTCATACACACAGTTGAATAGTCATTCTCATAATACCTTTCAGTGTAAGCAAGAAGGGATATGTGTGACATTAATCCTGATTGGCATTAATCTAGTTTTTGTTATCCATTCTGTTTTCATACATACCGGGGGGTGTAGAATGGAAAAACATAATATATTTGCTATTAACAACTCAAGATGATGGTGGATTGTAGCATCTCTAGCTCTTACTCCTGGCTCACTGTATCTGTGTCTCTGTATTTGTTAATAGATTAATCTTAATGATCATATTCTAAAATAGAGCCTGGAAATAATAGGGGTTACGATACTTCATTTCTGGAGGGTTTATCTTCACTCTGAGTAGCCATTATTGGTTTGATCTCTTGGGTCTTCCTGGGAAAGGAAAGCGAAGTCTGTCATCTGGGTCTCAACTCAGAATTCTCTATTCCTCCATGAAAAGACTCTATGCTTCTGGCTGAGTTAGATGCCCCTCCTCTCATAATGCAGGTGGCTTCCTATCACAGCACTTATGACACCATATTTTAATTCCCTGTTTTCTGGATGGTTTCTTCCCAAAACCATGAAAATGTTGAGGTCAAGATTCATGTCCCATTTAGCTCCTATTCTCACAGCCTTGAGCAAGGCATGATAGTAAGAGCTTGAAGAATATTTATCAAAAACACTTGGGTTTTTGTGCTATATCAGTGGTTCTAAACTGAGCCTAATTTTGCCTTCCAGAGGACACTTGGTAATGTTTGGATACATTTTTGATTGTCACAACTAGGGGATGCTACCTAGGGGATAAGGTACAGGAATATCTCTAAACATCTTTAAATGCACAGGATGGTCCTACAACAAAGAACTATTCAGCCCAAAATGTCACTAGCGCCAAAGTTGAGAAATTCTGCTCTTTAACTATCATACGTCAGGTAACATGTCAGGTACTTTACATAGACCATCTCATGTAATCTATGCAAGAATATTATGAGGTTGGAATTACAAAATATGATGTGATAAAATATAAAATTCAAAGTATCAGCTATGAATAACTATTGCTTAATATGTTTACCTAAACCTAATTTAGCTAGATATCACTTCTGGTTTCCAGAAAGTGGATGGGATAGAGGAAAATGTTAAATGAAATGAAAAGGAAACAGGCACATTTTGTAGGTGGGATATTCTTTGAGATAGCTGCCCTGGTCTTTTCAAAAAGTCAGTGTCAAGAAAAAGATGGGAGTTGACTTTTAAGTTCAAAAAAAGCTTAGAATAGAAAGAGTACCACAAAATTGGAAGGGTCAATGGAATTAAAATGTTCTAAGATTCTTGAATTATTTAGGAAGTAATTATAGTGCTAATATTTATTGCCTCATTAAGTCAAGGATGTATGTTGAAATCTAGCGTAGCCTCTAAAAAGAATAGCCAAAGATAGTCTGAGGGAAAAGAAGCACAATATGATCCAAAATATGTAGTTAGTTAAAATGAAGGATAAAAGGAAAGGAAAGGGAACATAGAACAAATAGGACAAATAGAAAACAAATAGTAAGATGATACGTTTAAACACAAATATATTACTTTATATGTAAATGCACTAATTCTATTGAAAGACATTGTCACAGTGCATTTAAAAAATAATAGCAAACATATGTTTAATGTTACTCTATTGTAAAAAGTATAAGGATAAAGAAAACTTGAAGGAAAAAAAATAGAAAATGATAGCATGAAAACACCAGAACATTAGTGTAGCTCTATTAATAATAAATAATAGACTTTAAAGGAAAAAATAATTAGATATAAAGAAGGAATTTTATAATGGTAAAATAGGAAATACACCAGGAAGATATACCAAATCTATATTTGTATGTGTCTAAAAACATAGCCTGAAAATATGGAAAGCAAATAGATAGAACTAAAGAGATAAATAGACAAATTCATAATCATAGTTAAGATACATTTTTGATAATTCATGGAACAAGGAGATACAATTCTTACTAAAAATATAGAATATTACATAACAATATTTGTAAGCCTGACATAATTGATACATAGAGAACACTCTAAACAACCACATAGAATAGACATTCTTTTCAAGGGCATATGAAAGTTTTATTATATACTGGTCTAGAAAGGAGGTCAACAAATATCAAAGGATTGATATCACATGGAGCATGTTTTGTGACATCAGACGTAAGTTAATAAGAGAAGTAGAAAAATCCAAAATATTTGAAAATTGAGTAATATACCTCTAAATACTTCAAGTCAAAGAACATACACAATGGAAATTAGAACATATTTTTTGAATATTAATAAACATATAATGTATCACAACGTGTGGACTTCAGCCAAAGCCATGCCCAGAAGAAAATGTATAACCTTTAAGCTACATTATTCAATTTATGGTATATATTACGTATAGTATATATTTTAAAAGAGGAGGTAACTTGATTAAAATATCCTTATGAAGTTAGGGCAAGAAAAACAAAACAGAAGGAAATTGTTAAGAGCAGAAGTATATGAAATAGAAACGAATGTGTAATAGAAAAATTGTAAAAAGCCAAACAAATTCTTGAAGCAATTAAAATTATAGACACTGACAAGACATATCAAAAAACAAAAAGACTAAATTACCAACATGTAGAATAAAAAGGAGGCTGTAGCTATGGATATTACAAACATTAAAGTGATAATAAGAACCAAATTTGAACAAGTTTATCTCAATGATTTTAAAGAGTAAACGAAATTGAAAATAGAAGCAGGAAGGGATAGAAAATCTATCATATCTATTAGGGAAATTAAATATTTAATTAAAACATTCTATCAAAATCCAGGCTCAGATGGCTTCAGCAATAAATTCTAACTCATTCTATAAAAAGAATGAACATTTGTTTATTTGGCCAGCATAACCTTGAGAGCAAAACCCAGTAAGGACATTTCAAGAAAAAACATAAACCAATGTGTTTCATGAATATTTTTTACAAATTTTGTAACAAAATACTAGCAAATGAATTCAGTGATACATGAAAAGGACAACATATTCCAACCAAATTTGGCTTATTCAAAGAAGGCAAGGTTGGTTTAATAGTGGAAATTTCACTGCTCAAACGTGCTGAACAACTAGGATAGCAAAACCAAAGACATATACACCATTTGTAATAAAATTGGTTGGAAAGTAATTCACTGAATCCCCAATAGATGACTTCAAGACTGTTGTGGTATCTCATCTGTGTGGGAGAAAGCAGAGGGAAGGCAACTACAGTTCTTAGGACCCTGAGAAGAGGGCCTCCCTTAAATTACCAGTCTCTACTCACTGGAAAACACAGTGGTCAATCTGAGAAAAGCTGCCAAATATAGAAGGGAGTTCTGTTGGATCCAATTCATGGTAAATACAAAGGAACCGTGATGTAATAATGACTGACAATACTTGGAACCTGGGGCCTATAAACTCTTCAAACAAAAATGAGGTTTTTTCCTAGGAGAGGTCTAACATTGGTAAGGAACTTCTGGGAAGAGTTGATCAGAAAAGGAACAATAATAAAAGTAAAAAGAACTCCTTGATAAGCATAATGTTAGAATTCAACAGAAGAGTCAAATCTTGGAAAATATAAGGGCATGTTTTTCATTGCTTTGCAAAAACAAACAAGAATGAGCTCTAGAGTCTTAAAGCAAAAAACAAAACAAAAACGATTATTTCACCCCACCCTTCTAAAACTACAGGGAAATTTATTTCACTTAAAAAAAAAAAGCAGTTAAAGGGATTCTGATTGAAGCTCATATAAAGGTTTTTAATAAGAAAAATAAAGTATGAAAAGTATTATAACTTTCTTAGAAACAATGAAAACATGTAAAAGGAGATAGCCCCAAAACAGATACTGTAATAGAATAGTTCAAATCTGGCTAGAAGAATTTAAGAACATGTAAATTATAAGAGAACAACATAAATCTGAACTTTAAAAACTCAAATTTAGTAAGAAAGTAGGATTTGAAAGGAGGAGTGAAGAACTCAAAAAAGAACTTCACAGTAGAAAAAGTAATTCACAATTAGTATGGCCAGTACAGTATTGAAGAAGAAAAACTAACTTGTGGAAATTACACTATCCAGTTTCAAACTTACTGTAAAGTTATAGTAATCAAGACAGCATTATATTGGTGAAATAACAGACACATACATCAGTGGGACAGAATAGCGAGCCCAGATATAGACCCATGCAAATAGAGTCAACTGATTTTTGACAAAGGTGTAAAGATAATTCAATGGAGAAAGAATAATCTTGTCAACAAGTGGTGCTAAGACAATTGGCTGTCCAGATACAGAAAAATGAATCTGGATACAAACCTTACACTTACACAAAATTGAAGTCAAGATGATTCATAGACAGAAATGTAAAATGTAAAACTATATAGAAACTATTTTCAAAACATGTATCTGATAAAGAACTTATATACAAAATATACAAAGAATTTAAAAAACTCAACAGTAAGCAGATACCACTCTCCCCCTATAGAGGAAAGAAATGAGCAAAAGATTCAAATAGGCACTTCACCAAAGAAGATATACAGCTGGCAAGTAAGCATACAAAAACATGCTCAACATCATTTTTCATTAAGGTGATGTAAACAGATGTGTCGTGAGATACAAGGGTGAAAATTTTAAAAATTCACAATGCTATTGACGAGGTGGAGTAACAGGAACTCTTTCATTGCTGGCAGTAATACGAAATGGTACAGCCACTTTGGAACACAGTTTATCAGTTTCTTAAAAAGCTAAATGTAGTCTTATACAATCCACATCCATAGCTGTTAGGGATTCAGAGGAAAAGAGGGAAAAGAAAGTTGAATAACTAAAACACAGTGGGGGATGGTGGGGTTTATGGTGGTAAAACTATGTTGTATGATACTGAAATGGTGGACACACTACACTATGTGTTTATCAAAACCTATAGAATTTTACAGCACAGAGAGTGAACTATAATGCATGCAAATTTTTAAAACATCATATAGGAGATTGTGGTATCCCAGGATGAAATGCAGACTGTGATGAATGTATGCATCAGCCTTACTGAAGGTGAGGGAGCAAAGGTGCTAACCTAAGCTGTGGAAATGAGTAGAGTACGTAAGGCTAAGGGCAAAAGGAACGGCACGGAAGAGCTGTACTCTAGTTAATTAATTTGTTTCCCCTGGGGGTATGGGTTGACAATTCTGAGATACTACACGTGTGTCCTGGAATTGAACGATAGGTGGTAGATGGTGAGGATGCATTTCTCACTTTTGAAATGGGTGGTTAGAAACAATGGCGAAAGCTGGAATAATCTAGGTGGCAATGGACTAGAGTTTGAGACATCAGTATCAACTCATGTTTAGCCTAATATAGGTACTTTTATTTAATATAGATGAATAGATACACAGAAGTATTTTGAAATGTATATTTACATGAGTTAGTATGCAAAAAATCTTTCCTTGGTCTATCAGCAAGAGGTTCTAGAAGAAACAGCGCTGGAGTAGCAATGAGCATGCCCAGCCCCCAGCTGATGGTTTCTAATATTTTTCCACAAAAAGGAATTAAAGCGTCTTGGAAAAATGGTTTATTCTAGGACTGAGGCATGTTGTTGTGCCATAAAGGGAATGCTCAAAACAAAATGTGAAACCCCACAATTTGGGGGAATATGTCAAAAGGACCCAAGAGCAAATTGAAAGAATTCTTAGTGGCCAAAGCTGGAACAATTTGAGTAACAAAATAAATTAGTATTGAATTATTACCGAAGCTTAAATATCCATGAGTCCATACTCACAGAAATAAATGATTGAATAAATAAATGAGTGAAGAGAAAGATCCCATGCAGAATAATTCTAACTAATTTGTTGTGTAGGTTTTCTGCTCTCTAGGAGGTTGAACCTAACTCACTATTCCTTAAACGCGGATTTCACATAGAGACCTCCTTCGAGAGGGTACTGTTTGAAAAGGGAAGGCAGTGGGTAGGAGCTTCACAGTGGAGAAATATGGCATATACCACCTTAGCCAAGTAATCATGGCCGGTGTCAACATTGATAAATCATTTGATAGTATGTACTTTTGATATGATGCAATGAAAATATTACTTTATATCTGTGATCTTCCTCCCTCAAACCCATAATCTCAGTCTTATGTGAAAAACATCAGACAAATCTCTATTGAGAACATCCTAAAAAAATACCTGAATAGTCCTCCTCAAAACTTTTAAGGTCATCAAAAATGAGAGAAATCAGAAAAACTGTCATAGCCCAAAGGAGCCTGAGGAGACGTAATGACTAAATGTAATGTTGGGGACATTGGGTGTGGGCTATATGAGAATTCCCAGTACTATCTTCCCAGTTTTTATGTAAATCAAAATCTATTCCAATATAAAAAGTTTTTTTAAGTTCACTCATGAAACCCTACTTGATTTATAAATTTATGAGCAAAATAAATGTTGTTTTTAATGCCAAAAATAAGTGTGTTTTTATCTAGTTGGATTTTAAAAAGAAAGAAATGGGATGAATACTGCTTTAAAATAAATAGAAGATGGAAAGGAGTATTTTTAAGTCAACAAGAAATGAATACAGAGATAAAGGGATTTAAGAGAAAGTGAGAGTTGGGCAAAGAGGTTTTAACAAACTTATACTAGGAATCTCTGAGGAAGAAAGCAATGGAACAAAACTGATAGGACAGATAATTTCTATTCAAGACAATTTTCTTAAATAAAAGATGATTAGGAAGTACATCATGAAAGTGCACTGAATGTTTGGAAAAGTCAACTCTGAAGGGTCAAAACAAAATATGTTCCAATGAAACTCTTAAATTTTTAAGGAAAAAGTCCTTAAGCATTCAATCAGAGACTCATAATGAAAGAAAATGGGATTTCTTGCATACTTTTTGATGCCACACCCTTATATCAGAATACAAGTGAATAAATTTAAAAAATAAAATGCGAACCACAGCATTTACATTTAGCTGTGCTAACATTCAAGTGCAATAACAGCAGACTACCTATTATGAATGTTCAAGAACTTAGGCATCGTGGTGCCCATGGACACTTTCTAAGGAGTCTGCAAAGAACAAGCTTCAGGGAGGGTGCAATGGCTCATCCATGTAATCCTAGCACCCTGGGAGGCTGAGGTGGATCACTTGATGTCAGGAGTTTGAGACCAGCCTGGCCAACATGGTGAAACCCCATCTCTACCAAAAATAAAAAACTTAACCAGGTGATGGTGCCTGAGTGTAGTCCCAGCTACTTGGAAAGCTGAGGCAGGAGAAGCACTTGAACTCTGGAGGTAGAGGTTGTAGTGAGCTGAGATTGTGCTGCTGCACTCCAACCTGGGACAGTGCAAGACTCTGTCTCAGAAGAAAACAAGAAAAAACAAGCTTCATACAACCAAAAGACTGGAGAGACATTGGTATAAGGACAGACACAGTCAATGCTTCTGAAACTCCTAGAGGTTGGATGCAGACATGTGACTGCGTCTGGAATTCTGTGGAATGAGGGTAGAAGCGACATGCTCTTCATGATTCTCTGTACTTGTTCTCTTTCCCTATTCTGGCTAAACTGAAGCACTCCAAAAAGAATGTAGAGGCATGACGTAAAAGGATCCTGGGCCCTTGCTGACCTGCATTTGGCTGTGACATGAACAACAAATACACTTTTATTGTTTCAAAAATAACAATGTAATTAATCAAATTAACAGAATAAATGAGAAAATTTCCTTTCCTCAGATACTGAAGAAAGTAATTAATAAAATGTATTACTAATGTGTGTTTGTTGTTTTTTTTTTTTTGGTTTTTTTTTTTTTTTTGAGATGGAGTCTCATTCTGTCACCAGGCTGGAGTGGAGTGGTGTGATATCTGCTCAATGCAACCTCTGCTTCCTGGATTCAGGGGATTCTCCTGCCTCACCCTCTCGAGTAGCTGGGACTGTAGGCATGTGCCACCATGCCCAGCTAATTTTTGTATTTTTAGTAGAGATGGGGTTTCACCATATTGGCGAGGATGGTCTCAATCTCCTGACCTCGTGATCCACCCACCTTGCCTCCCAAAGTGCTGGGATTACAGGAGTGAGCCACCACAGCCAGCCCATTAATTTGTGATTTAAAAGTATTTTATGTATTAAGAATAAAAGGGAAGTTTTTTACCAGAAAAACCTACACAAACATCATAGTTGATGGTGAAATATTGAAAACGTTTCTCCTAACAGAACTAGACTTCTGCCATCATAGCTTCTATTCAATACTGTATTGGAAATTCTGGTTCTGGCAATAATTTGAAAAACAGGAAAGATAGGAAGGGAGAGAAAAGGGAAGGAAAGAGAGAGAGAGAGGAGTCAAGAAACCACAGAACCAAGGAACCAAGGAAAAAGAATGGATATAAAGATTGGAATAATGTAAATTTAAATGTCATTAATTGTGGACAACATGATTGAATACATGAAAAATACAAAATAATCTACACAAATTATCAGAATTCTTTATGAACTTTTAAGGTCCGTAGTACATGTGCAGTATGTGCAGGTTTGTTACATAGGTGTAAATGTGTGCCATGGTGGCACATTAGATTGTAGATTGCATTGACAGGTGTACAAAGGATGCATGTATCAACCCATCACCTAAGTATTAAGCCCAGGATGCATTAGCCATCCTTCCTATCAGAATTCTTAAATAGATTTCTAAGTTGCTGGACACAAGGTCAAGACACCAAAAAAAAAGTCTATATGCTAGTAACAAACAATTGAGAAATTTTAAAAAATCATGTTTACAATAGCACCAAAAAATACCAATGCCTAGGAATAAGTCTAATGAAAGATGCACAGACCTTAGCACAGAAAAAGACGGACATTACTGGAAGAAATTAATGATGAGTCAAATATATATGGAGTGCTGCATGATCATGTATTGGAAAACTCAACATGGCAAATACAGCAATTCTCTCCAAAGTGATGGATAGATTCGGTGTAGTCCTAATCAAGATACAGAAGGAAGTTGTTGTGGAAATTAAGATGATGCTAAAATGTATATGGGAATGTAAATGACCAAGAAAAGCAAAGACAGTCTGGAAGACCCAGATATAGAAGGACACTTGATTTGTCACAAAGGTGGCTCTGTGAGGCCACCTGGAATGGATGGTCTAATAAATTGTGCTAGAGTAGTTGGGGTAACCATATGGAAAACTTGTTATGTTGATCCCTACACATGCCATTCATAAATCAATTACAAGTGGATTGTAGATTTAAATGTGAAAGATAAAGACACTTCTAGAAAATAAGAGTATTTTTTTGGCTGGGCGCAGTGGTTCATGCCTGTAATCCCAGCACTTTGGGAGGCTGATCACCTGAGGTCAGGAGTTTGAGACCAGCCTGACCAACAGGGTGAAACTCTGTCTTTACTAAAAATACAAAGTTTAGGCGGGCATGGTGGCATGCGCCTATAATCCCAGCTAGTCATGAGGCTGAGGCAGGAGAATCACTTGAACCCGGAAGCGGAGGTCGCAGTAAGCTGAGATTGCACTACCGCACTCCAGTCTGGGCAACAGAGCAAGGCTCTGTCTCAAAAAAAAATAAAATAGAATATTTTCATGGCCTTGAGGTAGTTGATATTTCATAAGCAAGGCACAGAAGACACTAAATTTAAAGAAAAAAAAGAAAAAAGATAACTTGGACTACATTAAAATAAATAACTTTTATTCACCAAAATACATTATCGAGTGAAAAAACATGTCCCAGAGTGGGTGAAGATATTGGCAGTGCGTATAACTGACAAAGGACTTATTTTAGAATTGAGAACTCCTACAAATCAATAAGAAAAACACAAATGACTCAGTAGAAAAATGGGTGAGAGTTTTGGACACTTCGCAAAAGAAGATAAATGGCCAATTAACATATGAAAAGTTTCTTAGTGTGTCATTAGTCTTTAGGGAAATATAGAATAAAACCATGATGACATACACTACACACCCATTGGAATGGCTAAAACTTACAATATCAAGTGTTGGTGATGAGGTGAAACAACTGCATTTATCATATACTGTTATAGGAATAATTGATATAGTTACTCTCAAATATGGGCAGTAACAACCAGAGCTGAACATACATGTACCTTCCACTCCTGGGTACATACCCCACAAAAAGACATACAGAGGAATGTTCTTATCAGCACTATTTGTAATATCCCCAGACTGGAAACAAGCCAAATTCTCATTGACATTAGAATAAATCAGTAGATTCTGGTGTATTCACGTAGTGGAATTGACTGGTAGAAAATGAAAACAATGCATAGAAAAGCTGCTTTATGTAATCACGTGGTAAATCTCAGAAATATAATCAGTGACAAAGCCAGACATAAAGAATAGATATTACCTGATTCCATTTGTATAAACTTCAAAAGCAGGCAAAATGAAGCTATGGTGTTAAAAGTCGAGGTGGTGGTTAGCAATGGAGAGGGGTGCTAAGGGTTTTCTGGGGCGCATCATCAGCCTTTTCTTGACCTGAGTAGAGGTTTCATGGATCCGTTTAGTGGGTAAACATGGTTCAAGCTGTACAAATTTTATTTGTACATTTTTCTGTATATGTTATACTTCAAAAACACTTATTTTAAAAAGAGACTTGAGACAGATATAACAACCAAATTTCATGCATGGCTCTGAATGGAAGCTGTGAGAAAACCCATACAGATGTGGGACATTACAAACTGCACAGAGACAGTGGTCTCAACTGGGAAGCAATTTTTTTCCTAATCAATGTTATGATGAAGGGACATTGAAGGAAATGACATTATTTGAGGATCTGCTATACTTTAAAATGGTTGGGTAAATAAAACAAATGTAGCAAAATGAAAATAATTGTTGAATCTAAGCAGTAGGTATATGGATACTCAAAATACATTTGTCCTTTTCTGTATGTTTGAACATTTTTGTGATTAAAAGCTTTTTAAGATGTATATTTAAAAAAAAAATCTTCATTTTCACAGAGGAGAACATCCGAAAGTCAGAAAGTTTAAAGAAGTGTACTGTTCTAAGATTTGAATCCAGGACTGTTCTGAATCCAGGTACTGGATTGAATTCCAGGAAAAGAAAACATAACCTTCAAGAGTTGGAAGGAGATTGAGATCTTGGATTATCCAATTTCCTCCTTCTACAGAAAAGGAAATAGGCTAGAAAGGAATTTGACTTTCATGAAATTTTAATGCAGCATGCAACATTTAAAGTTTAAGTTGCCTTGGTGTGTTAGCTGTTTTTCCAAAGAACAGAAAAACCATGATGTTTTTAGCTCTAACCCAGAGATCCCATTTACTCTTTCATTAGATGTGAAACAAATAATCAGATTACATATTTAAATGCCTATGTGTGGCAAATATGTTCTTTTAAGTTACTGCCGGAGTAAGTTTGCTCCCAGTAGAGAGAACTCTGCTTGGCCCACCAGCACTAATGTGTGTTACGTTCCTTAAGCGGATCAGACACCCAAACAGACCAGACACCCCAACAGCCTGTGAATATGACTTTTTCTCCATTCTGCCTCATTTGTATCAACATCAAAGCCTAGCCATTGTTATTAACTCAGAATTATGGACAGGCTTTTCTTTGTTAAATGTATCACCTGCAGTGTCTACACTGAAATTACTCTAAGTCCATGAAAAACACCCCAGCTTCTGTGTGGGTGTAAACTACAACACCAGAGACACCACTGTTGACACATAAGATTTTTGTTTGGCTTGTTTCTTATTCCTTTTTTTAAAAAAATAACAACTTCCATCTTGTAATGTAGTTTCCCTTAGTTCTTTAAAAAGGGCAAGTCAGAGTGAAGGGAAGCCAAAAATCTGGAGAAGTATTAGAAGGAACATAAAAGCTGGGGAAGACGTTCAAGGCCATCAGAAGGCCCAGGCAGGATGGTAGGCCTCTAGTGATGGACCAGCCCTGCGAGATTCCCTCCCACCAAGCTCTTTCTTCCCTGCGTGCTTTGACGGGACTGAGGTAGAGGAGGAGAAGGTTGTTGGAAAATCTAAGCCTAAAACCTTCAAAGTGTCATCTAGGTGCTGTCTCCCTTGAGAACAGAACCCAAGAATATAGGCTTAGTGGTGGCTAGAATTTAAGCAGTTGAGTAGGAAGCAGATGAACTTTGGAGTTCTAGCGCACACTTACTAGCTATTTGACCTCAGGCAAATTAATGACCCTCTCTGACCCTTTATTTCCTTATCTATAAAACATCTATGTATCTACCTCATAGGGTTGTTGGGAGAACTAGATAGCATACATGGAAAGAGTTAGGGTGGTTACTGGCTCACAGTAAATGCTCATAAGCATTTGACTGCAACCCCTGAAGCAGGCAAGACCAAAAATGACTACATATTCCTGGCGATTCTTTGAGACAGGCATTTTCAGACTTTTCCCCCACAACTTCCTCTCTCACCCTACTCCACAGCAGCCCACCTACCTCCAGAGAGGTGTTGCAGGAATTTTTTTTTGTCCTGTGCATTAGATAATTCAATTTCATGTCACTTTTTGAGCATCTGCTGTACACCAGTTATTAGGTTAGAGTTTTTGAGAAGAATGCAGTGGAACTCCTGCCCTCCAGATGCTTAGAGTCCACTGGGAAGGCAGATGTATAAATGCATACCTTTTAACATGGCAGACACTAAACCCTTGAGAGTGCAGAGGAAGTGATCATCTCCACCAATGAGATCAGGGAAAACTTCACTGAAGAAGCACTACTTGAACCAAGTCTTGAAGATCAAACAAGAGTAAACATTGTGACATTGAAGTTTCCACAGCCCCTTAGATCTGTCAATTTAGTTAGAGGGTTTGGTGAGCACCAGCCTAAGTATGCAGAGATTCAGAGCAGGGGCTTTAGAGTTCGGATAGACCTGGATTTGAACTAGATAAACTTTCTCATTTCACTTACCAGCCATGAGACCCGGGCAACTTTCTTAACAGTATGAATGTCATTTGTTAAATGAGGTTACTAATTGTTCAGTGGAGTTACCTTTTAAAGAGAGGCTCGTTTGTAAAGTTAGCATGGAAGATAAAAATGGAATATATTCAAAATGACAGGTATATCTCCTATAAACAAGACATGTAGGGGCCATGTTACACTGAGAAGTATCGTTGATTACTGAAATCGCACTCCATGACATGCTCATACAGTGGGCAGCAGATGAGGACTGTGAGACAGCAGGAAGAACAGATTTACATCCCTCATCTCAGGGTCATTTGCAGGCACAGATTCATTGAGAAGAATGTCCGTAGGATCTTCAGCACCTTGAATGTCTCACCGTCTTACTCCTTCCCCTTTCATTTTTGCTGGGAGCCTATGCCCAGGTTCACTTACAAGTAAAACGCATGTGTGCCATGCCTCCACTAACCCACTTTAGGAGGCTGTTATGAGATGACCCATATGAAGTGCTTCAGTTTGAGGTTGACACAGTCATCACTCAGTGATTTCAGCACCGCTCCTCTCCCTTATCATCATCATTGCGGCCCAAGAGTGATGAATAAGGAGAGAGAGAGAGAGGAATTTATTTGACTAAGTAGGCTAAATACATTTTTACTCATTGGCTTTAGTCCATCTCTTAGGTCAAACATCCCATGCCAAATACATACCAAACTGGCATTTTTTCGTTCTCCCATCAGAAGCTGCCGAAGCATGCTTCTTCTCATCTGAAAAATGAAGTTAATAGTTTTTTATGTCTGATAGGAATGAGGGTGTTGTCAGAAAGTATGTATGTGTTAAAGTACTCTGAAAAGGCAAACAGACACAGCAATGCAAATTATTCTTATATTACTGTCCTTAGTGGGTAAGCCCACATTAATCTGTTGAGAGTCGGACCTTGCTCTTTCCCCTCAATGTCTTGATCAAAAAAACTAGTTTTATTTGTTTTATTCTTTTATGTCCCATTTTTTTGGGTAGAATTTGGGAAAAAAAATAGCTGAAGGATTGACTTTTGCATTTCAAAGCATAACAAGGAGAATTGTTGTGAGCCTAGGTATATGTCAGCCAAGTTTTGAATCTCAAAATGCTGATGTCTCCCTCTCTCTCTTTCTCTCTGTCTCTCTCAATCTGTGTGTGCGCGTGGCTTCTCCAAGATGTGGAGGTTTGGAATAAAAATGGTAATTGACCTTTAACGAGAGAGCTGAGAGAACTGCTTCTGTATATTATATGGCTGTGCATTGGGTTTTAAATGTTTGATTAAGTTATTAGAGTGTTTTGCTTTGGCATAATGTACTATAAATTCATGATTTCTGGCCAAAGCAGTTAGTCAGTGGAGAAGAATAAATTATTCTGAGAGGTGATTCAAAACTGGGATTTTATTCTCTTGGAAAGACAAGTCTTTAAATAAATCACATAATAGAAATGAAAATTTCCATAATTAAGATTCTAACTAGGAAGATTCCTAGGAGCTTTCGGAGCGGGAAAATGAAGGAAGACATTTCAGGATACTTTAATGTTCATGTTTTTAAAAATTGACGTTTTGAGTGTTCTACTCGTTTTAGAGGCCCAGAGACCAAAAAGCACCAAACAAGCACACATGAAGTATATGTTGTGGAACACTTTGTCTCCAAGATGTGAGTGCTGTAGGGATTGATTTGTTACATGAATGCATTAAAGCAAGTCCAGGAAGCCTCTGGCGCTGCATTGCTTCCAACAGTTTGAGGCCCCTGATGGCTGCACCCGTGTCATTACTTAGAAAATTTCTCTTGGCGGTCGTCACTCCTTGTCACCCAGTAATTTCATTTCCTGGCAGCTTTTGTGTTTTCAGAGTATGTTCTCCTGCTTCGGCAACTTTAGAAAATCTCTCTTAAATGGCAACTTGTCTCCTGGGGAGGCCTTTTTGGCTCTTGGCCTCAGGCTGTCTCCCCAAGATTCTTCCAGCAGTTTCCTCAAAGTCCCACAGTCACTCTTCAGCACAGCTAGGTTTTTCTCCCAGGAGCTCCTAAGTAAATAAAATGCAATTAAATTTATGTGATTGGTTCTTGTACTGCTTTATTTATTTGATACGTATACACACCAGAGAGCTGTATACTGTACAGTGCACAAATGTACTGCTTATAATTGATTAAGTTGGGCCATCATGGTCATTTCTAGAAAAAGCATGCCATAAGGCCTTCCATTGGGAACCTGAGCACTTACTTAGACATGTTTCTCTGGGATCAAATGAGATAAAGTTGGCACTGAATCCCTCTGTGGAAGATTGCAGAGTGCCCCCACCTGTATTGCTAAAATGCTGATATTTTAGAGATCATCTTGGAGATGAGGAGCACAGGCTGAGACCTCGGGCTCCCCCTGCCTGAATCTCAGCTCCTCCTCTGCCAGTTCTGCAGACATAGGCAAGTGCCTTCATCTCCTCTGCAAAAGGGAGTAATAGAAGTATTGGGTTAGTGCAAAGGTAATTGCAGTTTTTCCCATTAAAAGTAATGACAAAGGGCCAGGTGTAGTGGCTCATGCTTGTAATCCCACTTCAGGAGGCCAAGGCGGGTGGATCACCTCAGGTGAGGAGTTCAAGATCAGCTTGGCCAGTCTGGCGAAACCCTATCTCTACTAAAAAGACAAAAATTAGCCAGGTGTGGTGGTACAAATGTGCCTGTAATCCCAGCTACTTAGGAGGCTGAGGCAGGAGAATCGCTTGAACCTGGGAGGCAGAGGTTGCAGTGAGCCAAGATTGTGCCACTGTACTCCAGCCTGGGTGACAGATTGAGACTCTCAAAAAAACAGTAATAATAATAATTACAAAACCGCACTTACTTTTGCACCAACCTAATACCTACCCCTGAGTTGTTGAGAGGACTAGTTAAGATAAATGCTAATTAAGATAAAGATAAAGACGCATGTAAAACATCTACCAAAGTGCCTGACACAAAGTAAGTCCCCATAATATGCATTAACCATTAACTCCATCATCCTCCTTATTATCAAATTTAAGTGGCATAATTCAGTATATAAAATCTTGTCCAAGAATGTAAGCAAATGTAAATTAGAATATGGACTGTTCAGCTATTCCCTAACTCATGAATGCTGAAGTCTGCGCTTCTCATTCCTGTATGTGCCAGTGCCCACTAGAGGTGGCCCTGTCTCCTCTGTGGCTTCCACACCTTTCACTAAGCCATTATCTTGTAGACCTGTGGTTGCCTGGAACCCACCCTTTTCCATGCTAGTAGCCCCCCCACACACACACGCACACGTACACAGGGTGGGAGCTTTAGTGATAGAACCAAAGGAGGCGGGGTCAAGGGGCGTGGAGTATGCAGACAAAGTCATGTCAATCTAGCCTTAGTATATATCTCATTGAGGCATCTCCTTTGGTGCAGATATTAAAATATTCCCCCCCCCCCCGCCAGTGTCCCACATTGTAAAATGTATACGTGAATCTAGGCCAGAAGTTTAGCAAAAAAATGAAAGTGAATCTCACCTGAGTCTTTGAGTCTTCAGAGACCCATCGCTACCACCTCTGTGGATAAAGACAGAATGAGAGAAGGGACTGAGGATAATACAGGGTTGAGGATTTTGATTCTGGCTTTAACCTTGCCCCTAGAATGCATGAATAATGCTGACATTTACTAAACACCTACTCTGTGTCTTACACTGTGCTTGGTGTTTTGTGTCTACTGTCTGATTTCATTCTCTGAGCTATCCGGCAAGGTGGGGACTATTATCAGCATTGGACAGATGAGGAAACAGTGTCAGTGAAGGCACCTAATTTGTTTTCAGTCCTGCAGATCAGAGATTGCTATCTGGGACCAAAGCTCGGGCCCCTGTTAGTGTGTTCTAGGTCTTCAGGGACTCTGGTTTTGTGACTGGACTGGGCAGGGGGATAGTGGTGATCAGGCCACTTTCTGTTCCATCCTAGAAGTGGGAAGGGTCAGGGGAAGAAAAGGGGCCATGGAGGAGTCCATCTGGCCGCCCAAAGGTATGTCTCCGCAGGAGCCTCTCCGCCCCAGAAGCTCAGCCATTCGGCTTTGCCCCCTAATCCTCTCCCCAGCTTCCTGAGAGCTCTGGTTTCTCTCCAGCTCTTTGTCTCCAGAGCACCTGCTGCCCAGCTGTAAGTGGTTAGTGGGCATAAGGATGGGGATTCCACATCTGTATCGTTACACCCAGGGGCTGGCAGAGACTGGAGCAGGATATGGAGGGGAGAGATGCAGGAGCTGCCTTCTACTGCGGCCTCTCCCTCTCCCCTCGCCTCCTTACCCACTCTGCTGACTGCATGCACACCATTATCCTCTCTTGCTAAAAGAGACTGCAGACCGCCTCTCTTCCCTGTCTGCTTCCACTCTGGCCCCACAGACAATATACTCTACACTGCAGCAGCCAGAGTAAGCTTCCCAAACACAGCCTGCGCTTAGCACCCTTCCTCAGCTTCCCTTGGCTCTTAGAAACCAAGCTTCGGTTCCCTGCCATGTTGCTCAGGGCTCAGCGGGACCTGGACCCTGCCTCCCTCTCTAGCATCACCTCTACTTTTCCCTCTACTTGGAAATCACCCCCCCACCCCCCATATTCTCCTCTGCGGTAACTGCTGCTCTTCTGTCAGCTCAGAACAGTCACTTCGTCAGGGAAGCCTTTCCTGCCCCCCGGTGTGGCCCTTCTGTCTCACATTCTTATGGGGCCTTCGTTAGTGATGTTGGCTTGGCCTCTGTCTCCCTCCTTAGACTATAAGGCCTCTGAGGTGGAAACCGCGTATTTGTGCTAAGCACAGTATCACTGGCACCTAGCATCATGCCTGGCCAGAACCCGCGCTTGGCGATGTTTGCTGTGAGACTGCACAGCGTCCTGCTTTGGAATCCCAGTTACAGCACTGAGAGAGGGGCAGCCAGTCCCGGGAGCCCTGTGCTGCCCCTGCCATCGTCTTGACATCTCCATTTAGAGAGACTTTGCTGGGTTATTCCTCAGCCTGCTCTCTTCCCACCCACCTGCAGTGGGAATGGTAAGCATCTAGAACGACTTCAGTAGTTACCTCGTGAGGCCACACCTCTGTCCCAGTGAGGGACCTGCCTGTAAAACACTTCTTTTACAGCCTTGGCCTCTCCCCAGCTTGTGATACAAGACTTGTCATATAGTGGGTGCTTGGAAAACGTTGGCTGAATGCCCAGCAGCATATTACTTTGAGCATCCTTATTAGTAGAAAATACTTTTTTGTTATGATATAATTTACATAAAATAAAACATGTAGATTTGAAGTGTTATATATTTTAAAGTGTACATTTAATTTAAAAAATGGGCCAAGTGCAGGGGCTCAGGCCTGTAATCCTAGGACTTTGGGAGGCCAAAATGGGTGGATCACTCGAGTCTAGGATTTTGAGACCAGCCTGGCCAATAGGGTGAAACTCCGTGTCTACTAAAAATACAAAAATTAGCTGGGCATGGTGGCCGGCACCTGTAGTCCCAGCTAATCGGGAGGATGAGGCATGAGAATTGCTTGAACTCTGGAAGCAGAGGCTGCAGTAAGCCAAGATCACACCACTGCACTC
This sequence comes from Cacajao melanocephalus, assembly GCA_963573385.1. Lineage (NCBI taxonomy): Eukaryota > Metazoa > Chordata > Mammalia > Primates > Pitheciidae > Cacajao > Cacajao melanocephalus. The sequence continues at coordinate 4,637 of CAUYLG010063960.1, read as the reverse complement.
CAGGCTGGGCAACAGAGTTGAGACTCTGTCTCAAAAAAAAAAAGAAAAAAAGAATAATAATACTTTTAAAAATGGGCCCAACTGGGTAGAGTGGCTCATGCCTGTGATCCCAACACTGTGGGAGGCTGAGGTGGGAAGATCACTTGGAGTTCAAGACCAGTGTGGAGCACATAGTGAGACCCCCATCTCTACAAAAATACAAAAAGTTAGCCACCCATGGTCATGCACACTTGTAGTCTCAGCTTTTGGAAAGCTAAGGTGGGAGGATCACTTGAGCCCAGGAGGTCGAGGCTGCAGTGAGCTGTGATTGCGCCTCCGCACTCCAGCCTGAGCAACAGAGCAAGACTTTGTTTCAAAAATATATAAATCGATAAATAAAAATAATTAAAATTAAAAATGGGCAAACCATTTGGAGCTAGGTGAAATTCAGTATTTTGGTAAGCTAGGTGATATCCTAGCATAGTAATTTTCTATATGCCATCTAATTTCTGTGGTGATATCCTGTTGTATGCCTGACAAACACATATTTCCTGTTTTAATTTTTACCTTTATGGAGTGCATGTTATCATCCCATTCTACTAGTTAGAAAGAGAGAGAGAGAGAGAGAGAGGGGACCCCCAGTGAGCTTAAATGAGACCAAAGTGTCATTGCTGTGAGAAGTGGAGACAAGATTTGAAAGCAACTGTCTTTACCTTCAGAGCTAATGATCTTGCCATTTCCTAATCCAACGTATCTTCTTAAGACTGCTTAGTAAAAGACCGAGGTGTGATTACAGTGTTGAAAGCCTGTTTCTTCTGTGTACCTTGTACACAGCCTCTAGAGGCAGAAACAAAGGTGAAGGACCCATTTCTCAGCTCTCCCCATTGCCTGCAGCCTCCTCCTTTCCCTCCATGATATTCCCGCAGATGGTCCGGAAGACAGATTCACAGGCATTCCTACAGAAACAGATCTCTGAGTCAGCCCTTGGAAAAAAAAAAAGCAATCTCTTTGCTGGTTTTGTTTTTCTTGGTTGATTTATTTGACAAGGACCCATTTTGTACATCATTTTTGGAATTTCAAAATCTTTTTTATCTCCAAAGGTCTCTCCTAAAAAGCCCAAGGAGAAATAAAAGACAGGCTATGTATATGACTCCAATGTGATGCTTACTCGAGCCTGAGCCCTGCCTTTGCACTTGGTTTTCTGACCCTGAAATCACTCAGGTTGCAGTTTAGAGTCCTGAACAGAGTTAAATCCCATCAAGTAGGAGTTCTGATTTGCACTAATCCCTAACTGCACGTCTCTATCACTTTTGTTTGACTTGGCAGGACACCTACGCTGCTAAATCCCATAGAGGAAGAGCACATGAATTATTCACTCTCTAACAGAGGTTCCTTGGTGAGATTAGGTGTTAGAACAAGCCAACAAAAGGAAAGGTCCCCAATTCTGGCTGGCTGCAGACTGCAGATTCTGTCACGGGCTCTTTACCTAGAGGTCATAGCATCCCTACTCCATGGCTTTCTGCAGAGATGCTAGGCTGGTGTCCCAGGGTCTCGGTTTTGGCAACAAGTCATTTACAGAGGCATTTCTCATACTGGCACATGGTATGTCAGATGCTATCAAAACAGGCACCGAGCTTCCCTGGGAATTCTCTCTGGTTTAACATGTGTTTCAGCTGTGGGAAAAGCACTGGAAAAAAAAATCCAGGCTGAATTTACAGTTGCCTTTAATAACCTATGCAGCTAGATTTATTAGGTCACAATGCCCCTTTGAACTGCAGCATGGAATTTTCCATGTAGCGTCTAGTTTCTCCGGTGAGAAGCAGACCTTCCCGTTTGGTTTTGGCCATCTGTCTCCTTGTTGAGTGAACTCCCATGCCTTAGCCATTTTGGTTAACAACCAACTTTGGTCAACGGTGGGCTGGGGAGATTTCACCGTGGCTCCTGGTGCTTCTGTCCGGGTGACCATCGCTGAAGTGCTAACCTGCATTCATGTGATAGCCATGCATATACCAACTCTGCATGCAAGAACTGTATCTGGAGACTCCTCCTGAGGACTCTTAAAGCAAAAATTCTGCATTATGTTTTGCAAGCTAAGCTTTCCCGAGTGTTTTGTTGTTTTGCTAAGAGTAAGTTAGGGCACAGCTTTGTCAGTTTCCTTAGACCCTTCTACTTGAACCAAGAAGTTTGGGGCTAAGATATTTTTTCAGTAGCTTCCAAGTCTCAAGGCCTAGAAATTAGGGAAATAATTCGCTTAGTTCCTGGACTATCTTTTTTTCTTTTATCACAATCCTGACAAGTAAGTGTCACTTGTAATTGGCACCTGAGATCAAATCAATTATCACCAAATTGACATTGAGCATGTACTGTGTGTACGATTCTTCACTAACAATGGTGGGAAATAAAAAGACACAATGGAGTCTATTGACTTCTGAGTCATTATTTTTCTTCTATGTGCTCCAAGGTATAGCTGGCATAATATTTTCATGGATTTTTTTTTTGGTGATGTATGTTAGATACATAACTTTTCAAATGCATGACCCTTATGAATATTTTTGCTTAGGACAAGGGTACAGCAGACATTTAAGTAAAAATGAAACAGGTGAATTAATTTACAGAAACAGATAATACATAGAAAAGGTTACAAGGTCGTATGTGAATGATGAAAAATCTCAAAAGTTGCCATCCTAGGTGTACTTAAAAACACCCCCGCAAGGATCCAAGTCAGTTTAGTATTCAAGGAGGTAAGCCAAGGGCTTCTGAGTATTTGACAACACCTGGTCATTAACTTGCATGGCTCACCACACAGCCAAGCCATGATGGACTTTTAATGAAATTGTTGTCCTGCACATCCTATGTATTTCCCGGTGTCCACACCACAGTATCATTAAGATATAAAGCAATCTCTGCAACCTTGACCGTCTGGATGAGGCAGAGACATAGTGGGAATAAAGAAGCTTTCCAGTGAAATGTGCACGTCCCACTCTGTGCATTGGCATTGGAAGAGGGCTACCAGACACATGGTGAAAGGTAGACACAGCACTAGGAACTGACGGCTGGGGTAGGGGGGTGGTCGGAGGAGGAATGGAGGACGAAAGATGTCTGGAGGCATGTCACACACTGCCTGAGAGGAGCTGGGCTAGTGACCACCCACTCGTGCAGCAGAGGCAGTGAATAAATCCCACCCCGCGCCCCTGGGGAAGCCTGGCGCCCATTCAAATGTACAGTACTGTTGAGTGCACTGAGTAGACTAACATTGTCTTGGCGTCTCTCTGGTGACTAATCTGCGGCCTCCCTGATTTCGTTCTGAGTTAAGTGGTCTTTATGTTCTAATTCTGGTAGCCCTCAACACTGATACATCAGTCCACGATTCCGCCCAGTGTATTGGCGCTCACATAACGACAGCCTGTTGAATGGGAAGAAACAGTGCATAAACAAAACAGCCTGAGATGGAGAGGAAGCATGAATTTTCTGAGCCATATTTGCTTTAATCGAATCATGAGATTTTCTTCTGTTGGCGTGAGCCAGGATTTCAAACCTCAATGTGTAGATTTGCTTTTGCACTTTGAGTTCTAAAAGAGCTTAAGTTTGATTATACAAAGAAATCAGAAACTAGCACAAAGGCAGATTTGCCTGATAGAGAAAGTGGGTTCTGGAATCTTGAGCCCTCGCAGTGACGGGTGGGCTCCTCTGGGTTAGGGATCCCAGGAGTGTCCCATCCTAAGAAAAAGCCTGAGGGCACATCATGCGGCAAAGCGCTTTGTCTCAAGAAACCAGATCAGTTGATTAACACAAAGGGTGAGAGCTGGAAATGGGAGTCAAGTGAAGGGTCAGATGCCAGAAGGGGCTGGTACGGAAAGGGAGAACGTGAGCCTAGTAGGGTAGTATAGATCCAGTGACCTGAAGGGCACTGTCCCTTGTTGGCTGATACCTACACCAAGCTTTGGAAGTAGGGTTGGTTTGATGAACCAGTTTGGAGCAGGCATGTGAGATGACCATATTTCTTTCAGCAAGTTCGTCTATTTTTATTGTTACTCTTGACTACTTTTGAAATTGAAAGTAGAAGGTATTACATATTCATGGTGCAAAACTATCAAGGATTAGAAGATAATATAAAAGGTAAATATTCTTGCTTTACCCAATTTCTGGTTCCCCTTTTCAAATGTAGCTATGGTCTTCTGTCTTTTGTATGCTTCCAGAAATCACTCTTATACAAACTTATGAGAGACATAGAATATACATGTGTGTGGTGTCAAATACCAACCAGAGCTAGCCTTATCCATAGATGGAGAAGAAAATCATTTATTTGGTGTGGTTAAAGAAATCCAGGAGGTCTCCTTGCCAAAAAAACATACATATCCCCAAGGCCTGCTGTGGATTTAAGATTTTTAACCACTTGAGAATTATTCCTTACACTGATTTTTTTAAACCTCCAAATTTAAGATTTTTTTTTTTTTTTTTTTTTTTTTTTTTTTCATTTGGGTAGGGACCATCAGCCAGTTTGTGTGGGAGGGGGCCGGTTTTCAAGTGGTTTGGTTTTTTTGATGTTTTTTTTTTCTTTTTTTTTTAAAACTTCCCTCTTCAACCAATATGTTTCTCTTTTTTATCTCCAAATTTAAAAAAAAAAAAAAAAAAAAAAAAAAAAAAATCTTAAATTTGGA
>CAUYLG010063959.1:0-16465 GCA_963573385.1 Cacajao melanocephalus | reverse complement strand
TTTTTTTTTTTTTTTTTTTTTTTGAGATGGAGTCTCGCTCTGTCACCTAGGCTGGAGTGCAGTGGTGTTATCTTGGCTCACTGCAACCTCCGCCGCCTCCCAGGTTCAGGCAATTTCCTGCCTCAACCTCCAGAGTAACTGGAATTACAGGCACGCACCACGAAGCCCGGCTAATTTTTGTATTTTAGTAGAAATAGGGTTTCACCACGTTGGCAGGCTGGTCTTGAACTTCTGACCTCAAGTGATCCACCCACCTCGGCCTCCCAAAGTGTTGGGATTACAGGCGTGGGCCACTGTACCCGGCCTATTTAGCAATATGGTTCTTGTTTCAAAATTCACTCATCATTCCAGCAATCTACAATACAGACAATCTGCCAAAGTAATTGTGGCCAATGGTAATGTTAATTCCTTCTACTAATAGTCTACCTTAAGCTATCTGAAATGACTTATGAAATAAGCCAAGGTTTGAAAAACACAAGCATGTGAACAAAGAAATTAACAGGTGCCTTACATAAAGGAGTTCAGAAAATGTTTTCACTCTAATTCCTTTGTAGTTATTTCTCAAATAAATAGCTTCTTCTCACTCTGCTTCTTGAGCAAGAATCCCCAAGGTCTCTCTCTTTTAGAAGTATTTGCCTTGACCCTGGATTAAAATTTAAGCCATGCCTCTATAGCCCTTGACTAAATTTGTAAATAAAATTATAAACACTCTTTTACATAAGAAACTCCTATTATCAATAGTATTTTTAATACTAATCATACATCCTAGTTACTATGTGCAAAATACCTTGCTAATCATTTTATTTTCATTATCTTATTTACTTTTCATAGCAGTCTTGACATGGTATTATTGTCTCCGTTTTACAAGTGAGAAAACTAGGTAGAGATTTATCCAAGAACACTTGGTTAATATAAAAGAATGAAACCTAGGTCTAGCTGATGGCGAAGTTCAAGCTCTTAAAGTATTAATACTGTACAATACTATCTCTCAATACAAAAAAATTGCCCCTGGGTTTTATTTCATTATGAAACCCAAAGAATAGCCATCCACCTAATATAACCATCCTCCTGCAAAGTAACTTTAATAACTCAGATTTGCTTTGCCTCTACATCCTCCAGATTGGAAGGACTACAGTTTAAGAAATAGAGAGAGACAATGAAGCCTTCAATTAGACAATATCCATTTACTCAGTAATAAGAATTCTAAATATGATAACACACGTAAATACTGGTAACATTTACTTTATCCAACCATACTATGTTCCATACCAATCATATTAAAGACAGCTACCACCTACTGACTGCTTATTTTGTGTCAGATGCTTATACTATTTCTAATGTAGAAGTTATTTATCTCGATTTTACATATGAGGAAACTGAGATGCAGAAAAAGACTTGCTTAACAAAGCTGGTTACACAGTAAAGCTTGTAATATGAACAGACTCTAAACCAAAGCTCTTTCAGCAGGAGAAAATGTTTCAGAATATCCCATAAACAGCTACCAGGCGCTGGGGGGAGAACCCTGCAAGTCTTTCTGTCTTGCCACCTCTAACAGATTCCTGCAAAATGACAGTGTTCACAAACATACTTTTGAAATTTTAATTCATACAATTATTTCATTTAAAAAACCAATAGGATAAAGTTATTTAAATTAATTAAGGTATCTATTTTCTATGCATCCTAAGAATAAAAATAATTCTATCCAGTAAATGGATGTACATTATTTTTAATCAATTTATTATTAGATCTAAGTTAGTAACTGAGTTTAAGTGGTTTTAAAAATACTAATGCTATTTATACACATCAACACAGGTTATATCAGAATGTTAACAGAAAACCCATAGAATGCTGCCTGCTTCATTCAGTTAAATTTAACTTACTACGGATATCCACAAAATCTATAAATGCTTAATATCTAAATTTTTCAAAATTGTGTAATTTAAAAACAATCTTTGTTTTGCAAGAAAAGCAAGCTGTAGCATTTTTTAAATGTGCCATAAACAGAGGCAAATAGATTTGTTAATAACAAAATGCAGTGAGATTAATGAAGGGCAAGGAGAGCTGAATTGTATCAGATAGAAGCTACTCTTGAAGTGAGTAATTTGAGTAGTTCTACGGGATGGCAGCATTCTAAGAGTCAGCAGCTACTAAAGCCTCCACCTATTAGTTAAAGGTGATAGTGAAGGGGCAAGGGTACAGTACCTGATGATGGGGTGGTCGAGGCCCCGCTGCAAACTGAGAAAAGGAGGGAAAACAAACACAAAAGGAAAGGCACAAAGAGTCAGAAACACAACAAAAACCAATGTCACACAATATGCCAAAAGAAAAAAAAACCCACGGTGGGAAATAAAAAAACAATACACAAAACAGTCAAAGCTTTGCTGCAGGACAGTGACAGACAGGTACTAAGATTCAACAGGTTAACACCACTATCAGAATGGTTTGTCATTTATCATCTGGGAGAGAAACAGGCTAAGCTGTTAGGCATGTAAGGTATTCTCTGATAGGAATATTTTTTAAAAAAAACATCAACCCTAAAATAAGGCAAAACTAAGTTTGAAAACCTAAGTGGTTATATTAAGACAAACATGAAAATCAAGTACGCCGTATGTAACTGATACAGCTGGAGGAAATGAGAAAGTTTTTACAAGACCTAGCCAGGAGACAATTATAAAGCCCAGCAGGAAGTAAAAAATGTAACAGGACTAACTGCAAATTTTCTTAAGTTAAATGGGATATTTTACCCATGAAATGGAAGTTTCAGTATCTTCCTTTATTTCTTGGAGTTAAAGTAAAAAATTTTTTATGATTATATATGTATACACACACACACATATATATACACACACACACACATATATATATGTTTAAGTTTAAATGCAGTTAACTAGTATACTTTAATACAAGGCACGTCAAGGCAAACAGCTAGTAAAGAACATCAGTCTCTAACATGATTAATCCAAGTGGTATTCTTATAGGCTTGAGAAGAAAAAAAAAGTAAATCAGTCAAATCTATTAATTACTACAAACAACAGCAAAGCAGTGTATATATGTACCTATTGTTACCTAAGAGTAAAGCATAAAGAACTGTAACTTCTCAGCTAAATCATAAGTACTTGAAAGTGACAAATACATATTCCAGCTCTTCCACTAACTTAGAATAAAAGAAAAAGTTTTTTCACCTATGCAAATTTTAATTGTTAACCCTCTAAGATAAAGTAATTCACTAGGCCAAATTTGCGTTCCAATACATTTTAACTGAAAAGAACAGAGAAAAATACTGGGGTAGGTAGAACCGTATTCTGGCCACTAATACATTAACTATTGTAATGTTAACCACCCTCTTTAAAAATGAAAGAAAATATTTAGAAAGCAGTGTTTAATGCATACCATATACAGGGTTTTTATCTAATATATTTAAGGAGCTAAAATATATGTCTTCAGCTGTCTCATTTCCTCTATAAAGACTTCTTCCTGTTAGTTTAACACTACAGATGAATTAGATTGAAGATTAAGAAACAATCTCTCATGCTCAGCATTTATGTGCAATAGTGATTTGCAAAACATTTAGAATTACTTCCCCAACTACCATTAGTTCATATTTTAAAATTTTAACAGGCCAGGTGTGGTGGCTCATGCCTGTAATCCCAGCACTTTGGGAGGCCAAGGCGGGTAGATCATGAGGTCAAGAGATTGAGACCATCCTGGCTAACATGGTGAAACCTCATCTCTACTAAAAATACAAAAATTAGCTGGGCATGGTGGTGTGCGCCTATAATGCCAACTACTCGGAAGGCTGAGGCAGAAGAATTGCTTGAACCTGGGAGGCGGAGCTTGCAGTGATTTGAGGTTGAGCCACTGCACTCCAGCCTGGTGACGGAATGAGACTCCATCTCAAAAAAACAACAAAAAAAATTTTTTCCAACAAATTGCAGTAGAACACATGGCCACAATGTAGGAGACAGCTGAAAACAGCTCTATCAAGAATTCACCTCACAAGCTAAAATGCCAACTTTTGTTCAAGTAATGAAAAGCACATTAGTGACTTATAAGCTTGGGTTATACTAGGTCAGCCATCATACTTTGCTAATCGCTATAATACAGTTTTTCAGAACGATAACTGGCAGCTACAGTTCTCGCAGAAAACTTCCTCTTCAAAGAAACTAAGGTCATATATTTTCAGTTTTCCCATGAGGAGAAAAAAAATATAATACTTCTACTATGGACATCAAGTTTCAAGAATAGGCAATACCACCCATGTGGAATGAAAGCAGAGGTGGAAGTGAAACGTTTCTTCATGACACGTTTGAAGAAAGTGGAAGAGAAAGGCCATGTTACAAAATTAACCTGAGTATGGCAGTACCTGTCTTATCACTGTTCCACAGAGAAGGTTCCATTTTCAAGGCTCTAAAATAAAAGCTGAAACTTTGTACATTTGGAATGTCCCAGTCAAAAGAGAACTTTCTATGAACAAGAAGAGTATCTTATAAAATTACATACATATGTAAACAAAAGCAAAAAAGAAAACCACAACCTAAGTTAGTAGGAAAGTGCCCTAAGAAAGTACCCTAGTCTATTTTGCACTAGTCACCATTGGCTATTGAGTTTTTCATTTGAAGTGACAATAGTCTTAATCCTATGGGTAGCTGTAAGCAACAGAACAAACTGTAGTCGCTGCTGGCTCATATTAAAAACAGAAAATTTTCTTTCCTTTTTCTTTGCTTTTTGTTAAAGAAGGGTCTTTAAGATGGTGAGGACTGTAAATATAAAGGAAAGCAGCCTTCTGTGAACTTGGATCCAATGTTAATGCCACCCACCCACCCACTTACTTACCCCTTGTGTGCACAGTTGGTAACTGAGCATGGCCAACATAACATTGACATAACTTTGACAACACCATAAAATATAGAAATAACCAATGGTTACAGTTACTACAAAAGCCAAACTGTCTCCCTCTCCAAATTAAGTATTTAACAGCTTCACTACTTTAGATAAGCTATTTAAAAAAAAAAAAACAAACAAAAAAACTACTACTGTTTAAAAGTTCCAGTAAAACAAGAAAATGGAACAGATAGAAAGCTTATCGGTGCTTTTATTATTTTTTAAAAAGATTTTCTTTCCATATTATGAATTTAACTAAGATACTAAGCATCAAGTAAAAAGACAGGCACCAAGATAACCTGAAGGAGGGAGGGAGGGAGGGAGGCCATTTGAAGCCAGTTGAATTGCAAAGGCAGCTGTCCAGGGAAGAACAGAAAAGCCTAAATTGCGCAATTGCCAATGGCCTATTAATGCAGAAATAGAATGGAGTAAGCTTTAGCTACTCTACAAAGCCACAGGAAGAGGCCCTTCCTTATTAATGTAACAGCTTACCTCTCCTCACCAGTTGGGACAGCTGTGAGATGGATGAGACTAGACTATGACAACTTGGGATGTAAACAGAAAATGCAACCCTGCCAAATTTCAGACCCCAACTTCACCCTCCCAGTGCAAAAACAAACAAACAAAAAACCCATAATGAAATAAAGAAAATCAAACCCAAAACAAGAAGCAAGAGTAGTCTGGGGTCTGCTAGTCTTGCACTTGTTTTAGGGTATGTAATGGAATGTTATGTGTGTGGTTTTTAGTAATGGGGTAGGTAATGGTCACTAGCAGAGCAGATGGCAAAAACTGTATAGAGGATAGTATCAGAAGAGTTTATGACCACAGAAAAATGGCTGACAACTACAGACAATTTCCTCCTTAATATTCAATTATAAAATTGAAAGGGAGTAAAAAGAGGCCTTGAAATTTATCTTTTAAATTCAAGTTTATCTGAAAGGGATATCTCACTTCAAGTTTAAAATAAAGAAAAATCTAAACCCCCAAATTATTCCTAATTCCCAATAGAGAACACCCACCCAATTTGTTATTCTTTTCCCTGCTATGCCTGGCAGAAACTGCCATGCCAGGTTAGACTTTCACAGAGGAAGCAATCAACGCATTTCTGTTCATCAGCCAATAAACGGATGTGGTCAAAAATATTAAGTGCCAGAGGCACCGCTGCCTGCAAGAAGTACAGTTTGTTATATTGCTTACAATGCAGTATTTTATCCAGCCTCTTCCAGCCAAGGACCTGTAAACGGGAGTCTGTTCCAAAACCTTCCTCCTCTTCCAGTTGTCTGTGCAATGTATTGGCACTGTTCTGCTGGGCTGTCAAAAAAACTGGTTTAGAGATGCAGCTCTTCAGTCAGGTTCTGCGCCAGTTCTAACCATGTAAATTTAATTCATTTTCTGATAATCAGAAAAGAGGGGTGGGGTATAGAGAAAGAGGGCCAAAGAATTCTTTGCAATAGGAGCTTACCATAATATTCCATGTTTAATGATTAGAACCAGGGCTTATCTAAATTGATCTGGTGAGATCTCAGGCCCAACTAGTCAAGTGTACACATCCCCAAACCACTCTCATAACAAAACTTGTATCAAACATCTTATTGACCATTTCAGCAAAAAACGAGACAAGCCAACAGGCAACTAGGACCACAGTCCCACCTCTTTAGAACGGTTCCTCCACCCACTGGGGAGAACCGGAATCTAAGAACAGGTAATGGAGAACAGGGCAACAGGGAAAAGTAAAATAGGAAAAGGATAAGAAAGAGATTACATTTTGGTACACGCTATGCTCTCCTAGTTCTCTGAATAAGTCTTTGGTATATTTAAACAATTGTAAATTCATGCATAAAATGAAATGAATAGGAGCTAATGCAATGAGGTATTCCTGCCCTCCAGGCAAAAAAGCAGGGGCAGGGAACAAAAAGAAATCCCTGTATTCTGAAGAATACACCGAGCTGAGGTACAAAGAGGGATGTGAGATACACAATGTGAGATGTTACAGAAGCACTTTCGAGCGAAAGCCAATCATGCAGGGCAGGAAACGATGTTCTAAGGAATGCAGAGCTGAAGCCACTGTATGCTTCTGTGAAACAAAGGATGAACCTTGTGTAAATTCTCAGTCTTGGCAGTACTTATTGCAATTCATGTAAAGGATGAACAAAGAGGATGACAGCATTTACATTTGTATCACAATTTATTTACCATTTGAAGAAATGAATACACTTACTCGTATATGTCATGTATATATCCATACTGTCAAATGGTTAGAACAGATCTAATAACACTGATTCAAAAGTCCTGCTTCCCCAAACAACTGGAATTTGAGAATTTAATTAGTGAAATTGAATTTACTCCTAAAATCATTGTACTTTACTCTTACCTGAATTTTGAACAGTACAACTAACAAAAATTAAGAGCTGAAATGAAGAAAACTTGAATGCAACCAGACTTAAACAAAAATCATGCTACAGAAAAGCATTAAAAAGGGGTGGGGGGTTAAAAGCTCCACTTCTTCTTTTCTCAATGAATTTAATTATTACTATAGGTAAGGTCTGAAAATGCAAAGCTAACAAATAATAGTAGCAGTAGTAATAATGAATCATCTTTGGAACAAACTTCCAAAATCCAGTAAAAATATTTGCCAACGAAACCCAGGCCACTACATACACAAACATAGGTAGAGAATATAATTTAGTACAAGCTTCTGATTACTTACCGGAGAACGGGTTTGAGGTTGTGAATTCATTGTCTGAGGGGCTTGAGGGTATACCAGCGTGGTTGGACCTGCATTCTGTCCAGAGGGATAAGGGGTCTGTCAAAGAATGGCAAGAATAAAATATTTTGAAAAAGTACTGCATGGCAATTCAAGATGTTTAAAAAAAAAGTTTACAGAAGTGGTTACTAATGTGGTTTAGTTCTACTTTTTAAAAATTTAACTTTACCACAATATCCAGTAACTCAAAATCAGTGCAGTTCCTTTTTTTTTTTTAATTAATGAACTGGGATCTCGCTCTGTAACCCAGGCTGGAGTGCAGTGGCATAATCATGGCTTGCCGCAGCCTCAACCTCATGGGTTTAAGTGGGTCCTCTCATCTCAGCCTCCGGAGTAGCTGGGACTACAGGCACGCAGCATGGTGCTGAACTAATTTTCTTTCCCCCAGAGACAGGGTCTCACTTTGTTGCCCAGGCTGGGCTCAAACTCCAGGCCTCAAGCAATCCTTCTGCCTTGGCTTCCCAAAGCGCCTAAACAACTTCTTTATCTTACTTTTTAAAGAGATAGAGTCTTAGTATTTGCCCCGGCTAGTCTTGAACTCCTGGGCTCAAGAGATCCGCTCGCCTCATCCTCTTGAGTAGCTGCGATTACAGGCAAGAGCTTTCTTACCACCTAGCGCAGCATTTTTTAAGTTACCATAACTCTCCTGATAAAAGGACATCAGCAACCCAAAATTTAGGTGCAATCATTTTTCTTTTTTTGTGCATTAAGGCATTTTATATACAAGTATGTATTACATTGCTAGAAAAAGAATCCCAGAATTTTCCCTTCTGTGTGTTTCACCTTACTTCTTCATGGTCCATGATGCCAGCTAAGGCTGTCAGTACAATGAAACAAAACTGACAGGATGAGAGCAGATTATTCTGCCACTTTTTTCTAGATCTTTGAGTTGCACATCCTTTCTGGGGCTGATCACTCTTTGTTTAACCTGCCTGTGAGGTTCACATCAATTTTCCCTGCTCTCTAATCATCAATGATTCCAAATTTGTCAATGTATGCATGTCTCATCATCATGGTTAGAAATAGGAAATCATGACCTAGTAAGAATCTGGTGGTTACCTTTCTATTCAGCATTGCTGATGCTCCTGAAAGCATCAACCAGAACATTCATATACATGATTATGGCAGCACAAAAAGATGAAGGAAAGACTAGGTGCAATTATTTGAAATTATCAGTGCAAAGAGGACCTACTGTGAATTCATCTAGTTCTGAAATAGCCCAAACCGTAAACAAAATCAAACATGGATGAGAGAACTTGCTATTGCTATGGTGTGCTTTCCTTGTGGAAGACATCTGAGAGCCACAGTTAGTGGTCCACACAGTTAACTGTTACGTACTGCTGTAATATTCTGAAGGCTTACATACCTTAATCCTTTTAACATGATGCCATAAAAATCAACAACCAGTAAGAACCTTATACAAAACCTTAGAATAAGTGATAATGTAATACACATAGCTAATTTACCACATATTTTCTGAAAATAAAAACAATCTTTTCATCATAAATCCATGCCAAATGTTACAGACTAATATACTGTGTGCTACTGAATTAAAAAAAAATGGTTGTAACATATTTGAAATGAAATGCCACCACTGAAACAGTGGACACATAACCACAAGACTCGGACTAAAATCCTAACAACTGCTACTGAATACTGGTGTTAGTTTGGGCAACTCATTTATTTTTCCCACGACTGCAAAAAGGAACACACCTACCTCACAAGGCAGTTTGTGAAGATTAAATGAGATAAAGTAAAATAGTCCACAATCACCTTTATTTACCCGAAATCAAGGACTGAAAAATTTAAGTATCTTACCTAAGATAACAAAGTAAATAATATATCTAGAAAGTATTGTAATTTTGCTTTATATTTTTTATATTTTAACTTTCTTTTTTTGAGATGGAGTTTCCCTCTTGTGTTGCCCAGGCTGGAGTACAATGGCGCGACCTCAGCTCACCGCAACGTCCGCCTCCCGGGTTCAGCCTCCCAAGTAGCCGCACCACACCTGGCTAATTTTGTATTTTTAGTAGAGGCAGAGTTCCTCCATGTTGGTCAGGATGGTCTCAAACTCCCAACCTCAGTTGATCCACCCACCTCAGCCTCCTAAAGTGCTGGGATTACAGACGTGAGCCACCCCGTCTCGCCGCTTTTAAAAAGAGGTTTATACAATTTTTGGCATCTGTTGACCATTTAATGTTTGGTTGGGATCACCAATTTTAAAGAAAATGCTTGACAGGATTCATCATACCTTTCAAATTAAAAAAAAAATTTTTCTTTTTTAAAAAATTACATACTATGTAACTGAGTCATACGAAACAAAATTAATGGCTTCATATTAGACACAGAGGCAATCTGGCAATCTTTAAACATAGTTATCTACACAGCCATCTCTGTCGTGGACACAAAAGTTCAACATCAGATTCATTTCCTTTCCTACTCTAGTTCTATTAAATCTAGCCACCAACCTAAAAACATGGCAGTAAAGTATCTCATGTCTATCAAATAATTAATAAATGGATCAAACAAGACCTAAAAATTATTCAAATTTTCTTATCAAGGATTATTTTCAGCACTGTTTCAGACACGATGTTTACATATCTGTATCACATTCAAACTATGAAACGCTGTAAGTTTGACTATTTTAACTTAAGAAAACATGGGGAATGAATTTCTTATCAATTCTGGCTCCGCTCAGAAAAAGTATTTCTTCAACTTCTATTCTAGAATTTGAACATAGTTTTAAAAGATAGTATCAATTTCATTCTTCATTAAATTAAAGAAAAATCATCAAGTGTTCAGAAAGTCATTTCTCAGTTATGAGGCTCTTTAATCTTAGGATATATGTTGACACTATTC
Source organism: Cacajao melanocephalus (assembly GCA_963573385.1). NCBI lineage: Eukaryota > Metazoa > Chordata > Mammalia > Primates > Pitheciidae > Cacajao > Cacajao melanocephalus. The sequence goes on along the minus strand of CAUYLG010063959.1, from coordinate 5,961 downwards.
ATATTTAATTTGGTGGTATTTTGAAGCAAAAGTTTCTAGCTGTCAAGATATTAAATGCAACATTGAAATACATCATTTACAAAACATAAAGAAATGTTACCTCTTTCTATCCTTCAAAGAATTAGGGAAACACTTTGTTCTCTCATAGCTCATGTACTATAGAAAAAGAAAGGGAATCCACTGTATTTCATTGAACATGCTAAAAATATATGTAACAGCCATATTTGACCTCACTCAAAATTTTAACAATATTTTCAACACTCAAGCCAAATAAGGCAACATATAGCCAACTGAAAATGCAATATGTGAATTAGCATTCAAAGACAAAGATCTTTTGTTCAGAAACAACACCCTTTCTGATCACACATATTACTGGAGCTCTGTCAAAATGTTTCCAATGTGCCTTTTTCCAGACTATATCATTGCTCTCAAAATGATTACTAATAAAACAAAGACTGTATTTTCTTATAGCTTAGATTTTCTATTCCAAACAGACTAAAAAAAATAATAATCAAGTACTTTTTATATTTACATTATATATATGCCAAGAGCTAATTCAGATTCTTTACGTAAGTAGTTTCATCAAATGCAAAGTACAATCTCTAATGTAGCCCTACATGCAAGTAATTGTTCTGTCACAATGTATGCCATTATAACATTAGCGATATGGAATGCTTAACAGTGGCACATGATAAAGAAATTTTGCCAACAGATCACTCAGCAATCTTTCAGAGTGTTTTTCCATTCTTTGTGGATGCCTTTAGAAACTTCTTGGGAATAGTATGACTTGTTACCTATCATTACTGTAAGCAGTGCAACTGTAAAAGATGTCTCTACTCTTTTGATCTCTTCTCTGCATTTAATGACTTAAGTTGATCAATTAACTTATTCTAGAATAATTTCCTTAATTTACTAACATGCTTTGTTGAAAAATAATGCAAAAGTTTCAATGGGAACATACTTTGACCATGTTTCACATCAAATGCACGGAGAACTAGGGATAGATCTGAAGGATCGTTTCAATAATAATTAGAGAATCTGTTTGTACTTTCCCTTTTCAAATACTTTCCAAGTCATCACAGAGATTTACTTCTCAAGGACATATGGGTGACATACAGAATTTACACTGCAATCCAGTGTATTGTCCAAATTGATGAGTTATAGACATCCATTCAAGGAACTCAAACAAATCAGCAAGAAAGAAAAACAAACAATCCCATCAAAAAGTGAGCTAAAGACCTGAATAAAGAATTCTCAGAAGATATACAAATGTCATCATTAATTTTATGCTTCAATACATCTTTTTTGCTTCAATACATTTTTTTGAAAGCTTGTTACTTGTCAGGGATATAACACAATAGTGACAGCAAAACCCAGCAAACAATGTAAATTAACAATGTTACTGAAGAAAAGCCAATTACAACAGTCCTGTGGTGTATATACCACCTTTAAATCCCTAATGATAATGTTAAAAACAGTGATTTGGACAGTCAACCACAGGTAGAAATGGTGAATTCCATTATAAGACAGAACAAACTAACACAGAATATTAGGTATAACAAGACTCCAGATGTGATGGTCTTCAAACTATGGATATGTGATAAAATTAATCTACATTTCCTATTTTCACAATACAGTACAATGGACTTAAGCTAACAAAAATAATTATAACAGAAAACATTTATATAGCTTTTACTAGGTTTCAGGCACTATACTAAGTACTTTACATAGAAGTCAGAGATAAATTGCCATTACTAGTTTTAAGATTCTGCCATCAACTAAACTAAATTCTGCCATAAAGATTTAAACTCAGACTGGGTGCAGTGGCTCATACCTGTGATCCCAGCACTTTAGGAGACTGAGGTGAGTGGACCACGAGTTCAGCAGTTTGAGATCAGCCTGGCCAATACAGTTAAACCACACATGGTGGTGCATGCCTGTAGTCCCAGCTGCTCTGGAGGCTAAGGCAGGAGAATTGCTTGAACCCAGGAGGCAGAAGTTGCAGTGAGCTGAGATCTCGCAACTGCACTCCAGCCTGGGCGACAGAGCAAGACTCTGTCTCAAAAAACAAACAAACAAAAAGATTAAACTCAATACTGTACATGGTATATGTGAACAAACATAAATCTGACTAAAACACTAAGCTGCCAACTTTTCAAAGAGCCATAAGGGGCCGGGCGTGGTGGCTCACGCCTGTAATCCCAGCACCTTGGGAGGCGCCAAGGCAGGCAGATCACCTGAGGTAAGGAGTTTGAGACCAGCCTGGCCAACACAGTGAAACCATGTCTCTATGAAAAATACAGAAATTAGCTGGGTGTGCTGGTGGCCACCTATAATCCCAGCTACTCAAGAGGCTGAGGCAGGAGAATCGCTTGAACCCAGGAGGTAGAAGTTGCAACAGGCCAAGATCACACCCACTGCACTCCAAACTGAATGACAAAAACAAAACTCTGTCTCAAAAATAAATAAATAAATAAGGTAATACTGACCAAATTTAAAATATGCGTATCCCTTTGATTCTATGATCCCATTTCAGGGAACTCACTCTGTGAATATATTCACAATGGGCCCCTCCTTTAAAAAAATGCCCAAAAACAAGAAAAAAAAAAAAACTAGAAATATTCTAAATGTCTATATATATAGAAAAGAGGTGAGATTATGTACTTAGTCACTGAGAGAATACAGTATAATCTTTAGAATGAATCAAGTCTACATACACCATGGAAAGGCATCCATAATAACATTAAGTGACAAAAGCAAATTGTAGAATTTGTAAGTATAAAAAGATTCTCTCTGTCTTAACTTTAAAAACTATATATGGGCCAAGTGCAGTGGCTCACACCTGTAATACCAGCACTTTGGGAGGCTGAGGGGGGCAGATTACAAGGTCAGGAGATAAAGACCATCCTGGCTAACATGGTGAAACCCTGTCTCTACTAAAACTACAAAAATTAGCCGAGACTGGTGGTGCACACTTGTCGTCCCAGCTACTTGGGAGGCTGAGGCAGGAGAATCGCTTGAACCCGGGAGGCGGGGGTTGCAGTGAGCTGAGATCATGCCACTGCACTCCAGCCTGGGTGATAGAGTAAGACTCTGCCTCAATTGAAAACAACAACAACAACAACAACAACTATATAAGGACAGGCGCAGTGGCTCACCCCTAGAATCCCAGCACTTTGGGAGGCTGAGGCAAGTGGATCACAAGGTCAGTAGTTCAAGACCAGCCTGGCCAAAATAGTGAAACCCCGTCTCTACTAAAAATACAAAAATTAGCCGGGCATGGTAGCAGCTGCCTGTAATCCCAGCTACCCAGTAGGCTGAGGTTGGAGAATCGCTTGAACCTGGGAAGCAGTGGTTACTGTGCGCGGAGATCACGCCACTGCACTCCAGCCCAGATGCCAGTGAGAGACCCTGTCTCAAAAAAAAAAAAAAAAAAAAGAAGTAGTTGTTCTGAAAGAACTACCATTGGTGGAGGCTCTGGCTTAGTACATGTGTCCATGGTTTATTGATTGTTGCTATTCAAGAATTGCAGCACTGACAAAACTCGGCTGTTTTCAAGGACGCTGTGATTGTGGTTGACTGGTCCAGTTAAAAAGTTAAAGACAAGTTCCTAGAGTTTTTTTCATTTTGTTTTCATTTCTTTTTAACTTTTATTTTAGGTTCAGGAGTACATGTACAGGTTTGTTAAATAGGTAAATTGTGTGTCATGGGGGTTGCATGTACAGATTATTTTGTCACTCAGGAAATAAGCATAGTACCTGGTAGTCAGTTTTTTTGATTCTCACCCTCCTCCTACCCTCCATCCTCAAGTAGGCCCCAAGGTCTGTTGTTCCTTTCCTTGTGTCTATATGTACTCGATGTTTAGTTCCTACTTATAAGTGACAACACGCAGTATTTGGTTTTCAGTTCCTGTGTTAGTTCGCTTAGAATAATGACCTCCACCACCAGAAAAACATTTTTTTTTTTTATATGGAGTCTCCCTCTGTCACCCTGGCTGGAATGCAGTGGCACAATCTTGGCTCATTACAACCTCTGTCCCTTGGGTTCAAGCAATTCTCCTGCCTCAGCCTTCCTACAAGCTGGGATAACAGGCGTGGACTACCACACCCAGCTTATTTTTGTATTTTTAGTAGAGATAGGGTTTTGCCATGCTGGCCAGGATGGTCTCAAACTCCTGACCTCAAGTGATCTGCCTGCCTCAGCCTCCCCAACTGCTGGGAAAACAGGCGTGAGCCACCACGCCCAGGTTCTACACAAAGACTTTTAAACTGTCCTAAATACGCTCAATAAGCTAAAGAAAGGGGGTAGGTGGAGAGGAGAGACCTAAATGAAATCAGAAAAAAAGATATATAAACAGAGAATATCAACAATGAGATAGAAACAGAAAAAAAAAAAAAAAAGGGAAGAAGAATCAAATTCTGGAGCTGAAAAACAACTGAACTGAAAAACTTACTAGATGAATACAAAAGCAGGCTCAAATAAACAAAAGAATTAGTGAATTTAAAGAAAAATTCTTTGAAATTATCCAGTCTGAGAAGCAAAAATTAAAAAAAAGAAAAGTTAACAGAGCATAAGAGACTTGTGGGATACCATCAAGCAAATCAATATTCACATTATAGAAGAGAGAGGAAAAGGAACAGAAAGATTATTTCAAAAAATAATGATGGAAAATTTCCAAATTTGAAGACATGGATATATAAAAGCAAGATACTTGGCAAGGCACAGTGCCCGTAATCCCAGCACTTTGGGAGGCTGAGGTGGGCAGATCACAATGGCAAGAGTTGGAGATGAGCCTGCCCAACATGGTGAAACACCCCACCTCTACTAAAAATACAAAAATTATCCAGGTGTGATGGTGTGCACCTGTAATCCCAGCTACTTGAGAGGCTGAGGTAGGAGAATCGCATGAACCCAGGAGACAGAGGTTGCAGTGAGCAGAGATTGACCCATTGCACTCAGCCTGGGCAAAAGTGCGAGACTCGGTCTCCAAAAAAAAAAAAAAAAAGAAACACAGGCAAGATACTCAATGAACCCCATGTAGGAAAAAAACAAAGAGACCCACATGGAAACATATATTCAAAATGTCAAAAGTGAAAGACAGGCTAGGTACAGTGGCTCATACTTGTACCTGCATCACTTTGGAGAGATCAGGACAAGAGTTCAAGACCAGCCTGGACAACACAGCAAGACCCTGTCCATGTAAAAAATTTTTAAGGTAAAAAAACAATGAAAAATAATATTGAAAGCAGCAAGATAAAAGTGACTCATGACAAGCAAGGGATCCTCAATAAGATTAACAGCTGAAACTTACAAACCAGAAGGTAGTAAAATGACATATTCAACATGCTGAAAGGAAGGAAAGAAAAAAAAAAACCCCCATCACATGAGAATTCTATACCCAGCAAAACTTTTACTCAAAAACCAGGGAATAATTAAGACATTCCAAAATTTTGAATTAGTGAGATTAATAAGCTGAGAAAATTCATTACCATAAGACATACCCTACAAGAAATACCAAAAGATTCTTCAAATGAAGAAGACAGAGAACTAGACAGCAACTGAAAACCATATAATACTATAAAGTTTTCCAGCAAAGATAAATACACAGGCAAATATATAAGCCTCTATTATTATTATTTTACATATGTATTTTATTGCACTTAGATTCCAGGGTACCTGTGAATGCAAGATTGTTGCAGAGGTATATACATGGTAATGTGGTTTGCTGCCTCCATCCCCATCACCTGTATCTGGCATTTCTCCCCATGTTATCCCTCCCCAACTTCCCACCCCTGTCCCTCCCCTTGTCCACCCCCAACAGACCCCAGTGTGTGATGCTCCCCTCCCTGTGTCCATGTGTTCTCATTGTTCAACACCCACCTATGAGTGAGAACATGTGGTGTTTGATTTTCTGTTCTTGTGTCAGTTTGCTGAGAATTACGGTTTCCAGGTTCATCTGTG